>JAHWFP010225051.1:0-29680 GCA_023313725.1 Lithobius niger | reverse complement strand
ACCGTAACTTGACTCTCTACCGTAACTTGACTCTCTACCGTAACTTGTCTCTCTACCTGGATTCTAAAATGTAATATTCAGAACTGATCACAAATTCATCTATATGAACATTATATATTTGCTTCAGGGAAATTTTAAAGTAACATGGGGCCAAGGGTACCTGCACATTGGGGCACTTGGGATATGTGTCCTCTCCCTGCTTTTTGATATGCCATTTTGGTGGATAAATTCATGAACGAAAATCATTTAAAAAAGCAAATGCCGTTAAAACAAAGGCTATTTGAGGAGGATTACTAGTTATTACTAGATTTTTAGACATCGTTGTAAACCTATATCATAACTTCAAAATCAGGACGCAGTGGAGCCCCCCACCCCTTTAATAAAAAAATAATATTGTGACGATGAGCTTGCTTACAGACTTACTCAGTGTCATAAGGCTGGCAATCCAGCTTTGCAGTTGACCTTCACAGGCATTACAGTAGGCTTCGAGCTCAGTGGTACAACGTAGAAAGAAGACAAAATGGGCACAGATTGGATGAGAGTGGCAGATGACTTGTCAGAGTTACGCAAGTAAAGAGTAGAAAAGACAGTTGTGTTGAGTCATCTCTAGGGTTTCCAACCCGGGTATCCGGATACCCGAAAACCTGGGGTTTGGCAGAGCCCAAACCCCGGGCTTTTTGGATTTAATATTGTGGTGAAACGTGAAATGGAGGCTCCATTTAACCTCCATTGTGGAGCGTTTTCGCTCCGTTATTTTAGCACCAATATATTCACTCCATTATTTTCACATTTTAGTTAAAAAAAAAAAAAAGTATGATGCAAGTGAGATGCGTTGCGTCTGCATGGCCACCATTCGGTGATGGGAGTGAGGCAAGCAGGAATGCCTCCTCTTTCCCCTTCCCCATTACAATTGTTTGCTTGTTTGCTTCGTGGTCAGGTTGCATCCATGTGGCTACATTACGCGAACGTTAACCATTAGTCATATACTGAAGTTGACGCAGTTAACTTTACACGAAAAGATTTGTTTATGAAGTTCACAATATTTTCAAAAAAAACTGTAAAAAGTTAATGTTACTAGTTTACTTCCAAGTTTTATCTTAATGTATCCTAATTTTTAGCAATTTTGCCATGTGCAACTTAGAAACTCCTGTTGAATCTTGTTCAATTTATGTAAACTCGGGTACCCGGAAAAACCCGGATTTTATGTTTTTCAAACCCGAAAACTTGGGGTTGGTAATTAGGGCCGTGTTTGGAAACCCTAGTCACCTCCGTCTGGCTATCCAGGGTAAGAGGGGAGGGTGATATGTGGTGCCTGAACAGGGACCAGACCTTGAGCTATAGAGATCGGTGGTAGAACACAGAAAGAAGACAAGATGGAGACAGGTTGGATGAGTGACAGATGGCTACTCAAAGAGTTAAGCAAGTAAATAGTAAGAGAAACAGTTTTGTTGAGTCACTTTCCTCTGGCTATCCGGGGTAAGAGGGGAGGTTGATTCATAGCACTTGAAGAGGGATATCAGTGATAGAAATAGTGTAATGGTAGAAAAAACAGTTGTGTTGTTGAGCTAGCTTCCTATGGCTATCAGCGACCAATTGCAGCAGGTGACTGAACCAGATACACCAGAGGGCTCATTGCTCTGAGGGACAATGCACGAAACCATGTGGTGTTTTAGTAATGTTCCAATGGTGTTAACTTCCAGACTTTAGGATGCATTTATATAAACACCATATCAAGCTGGAACCAGGCACGAAACCAATTCGGTTGCCAGTTCGTGCAACCAACCAGCGACCAGAAAGATCATCTCGGACCAGGAGGACAATTGACTTTCAAAAGGTGTGATATCCAAAGGTACTAGCTCTTGGGGAGCTTGTCTTGTGTTGACCCTGAAAAATGGAGGACAGCAGGCTCGCAGAGATTTTGCATGGACTACAGAAATCTGAACCAACTCTGAGCTTGAAACAATGGTGGTGAACAGTACAGAACAAGTGTTTGCCATGCTAGGGGCAGCACAGTACTTCTCTGTACAGGAGCAGGTTTTTGCAGGTCCCCTTACAGAAGAATCCAAACCTATAACTGTTTTCAGATGCTTCCGGGGGACATATTTTTTCATACCATGCCGTTTAGGCTTAAGAACACGCCAGCATCTTTTGCCAGACAGATGGAGGAGTTTCTAGGTGATGCTAAGTATTAGTACTTGCATAGTACATTGACAACCTGATTTTACTGTGGTTTGTTCGGAAAGGCAAGGAAACTGCATCCGCAGACTATGCGTCACAGACTTGAGAAGATGATGAGGATGACTGTGAGGATAATGCAGAAAACGCAAACAAGCATGTTGACGTAAACGTACAGTTATTTCCAATGTTGCAAGAAATAGAACACAAGGTTTTGTTATGAGCGGGATGGATGTGACACGGCACCAACACCCACTTATACCATAGGAGCATATGTGGTATGGAGTGGTTTACTAACACGTACCTTTTTGTCTACTGACATCCGGAGGGTAACTGTAGGAATTTTGGCACGTTGTGTTGTAATCCCTGAAGCAGCGCAAGACAGATGTATCCACGCTGTACTCTAGTCATCAAAAGTAGTACACTTCGGCACTTTGAAAACAGGGCGGGTGCTGAAAGAACATTACACATGGGAGGTATGTGTCGCAGATTATTTGTCAATATGAAGTATGTCAGTTGTGTAAAAGCGTTATATGAAAACCAGCATGTAAATGTGTTGTGATGGATCCAGAAGACACGCCATGGGGCCAGGGGCTGTGAATTTGCTGTAATTTGCAAATTCACAAAATGGCCGGAATTTTTGCATTCAGTTTTCCACCAATGGGGTGAGCCACAGAGTCTTTTGATGGATAGACATAGTTGCTTCAGTTGTAAGGCCAACTGGGAGTTTCTGGAACAGTAGGATGTCGTGGCCAACTGGTCGAGTCCACCATTGAGACTACAAACTGATTTAACCGAGTCACCAAACGAGACAAGTTAAATGATTTTGAGGACCTACACTTACCAACACAAGGACTGGTGAGTAACATTGAGGACAGTGCTCAGAAGTGCTACCAGTGAGCCCAGCGGTTATTCACCAGCAATGTTAAAGCATGGAAGAGAGCTCTCTAAACATGAGCAACTGAGATCGAATCTCCCAAAAAGGCATAGCATCCGATGCCAGCCACCAACAGAACCAACACTCCGCAGCACATTGTAGAGCAGTTTCACAAAATGTATAGGCAAGCAAGGGAATCGATCATCAAAAATCGTCAGCAACAGAAAGTTTAAAGCATCTCGAAATTGGAGAATTTGTGGCGAAGGGTTTGAGTGCAGTTGCCAAGGGCGTAGCGAAGAGTTTTCAACTTCGGTTTTCCGAGCTATCTTCCGGGTTTTGTGGGTGTTGTGTGCATTGGATGTTTATATTAGTTTCTTGCGGGCAGGGAGGAAGAGGGGGTTGGGAGGACAGGGACTGGAACACTACTTGTAGCATTTGCTATTCCATTTGCTTCAACTGCCATCTGTCTTAGGAGACAAAGTTTGCAGGTTGGATTTATGAGCGTGTCAACAAATGCAGTTGGTGCAGCACCCTTATGGCAGAAGGATGGCAGGGAAATTCAGCCCTTGGACCAGAGGTGCCGTCAGCATAAGCAAATGATGCTGCGTCAGTTTTTGCAACATCCCGTGACACGCCGAGCAGCTGTACGTTTCCATAACAATATGGCACTGGGCGTAACGTGGCCAATGAACAAGGAGACGTCACCCAACAGAATTGGCGTTAGGGGGCTGCAGCTGCCAAAATTTCAGAGTCCTGAAATTTATCTTTAAAAGTGAACGTTGGCTACTCGGATGAGGTTGGAGGTGAGGATGATGCGTCTTCTAATGATACCATGGAGTGACACTCTGGTATGCATTCTTGGACTGACGCCTGGCCTCGGGAGGTATTGCTGTGCCATGGGTACTGTAAACCATGTGTGTTTTAGCCATGGTGTCCGCTTTAATCTTTTGGGTATGCACCCGACATAGGCAAGTACCATGGCATGATTTAGTTTCGACCATGTAGAATGGCGAATGGATATTATAACCACTGTGAGGATGTGCGCCTCCAGGGCCAACCTTAAGAGCCAGGCGCTAATGCTCGACTCCAACCACCACAAGGTGCTCTGAACGGCAATAAACTGATGTTTGGCTTGTCTATCCGTTTGGAGCAAATTATTTGTGACAACCAGGAGCTGAATTGAAGTAACAATGTCACCACCACGTCAGCTTAATGTAGGCCACCAGTCATTTTTTCAAGTTTAAATTGGCCAGTAAATTGGTTAAGTAATTGTATGTAATGACAAGGGCGAAACGAATATTATTGTATGTAGCCTTGTGCAGTCAATTTTTGTACAGCTCGTTTAGTTCTTGGGCTTCCCCCATTTTAATTCTGCTGCCGTCAACTTTTCCTCAGCGTTATGCATAGTTTCGTTCACTTTTCAGCATTTAATTTGCTTAGCTTACGTTCCTACTCACTTATTTTATTTAGGCCTAATGTTTGACTACTTATTTCGAGCTACATCTTTTGAACCACACTTTCGGCCACCAATTATAATTCGAAACTTGCGTCTGACAACTTTTAATTACCAGTGTATTACAAGAATTCAGCTGGAGGTAAAGTCCTCCAGTTAACGGATCACGTAATCCGCATTAAAGACTTGCCTTTTGAGACTAAATGACAACACTTGAGAAAGATAGAAAAGACAAAGGTTGAACAGTTACTAGCCTTTGCGCAACCAGGGTGCACTCCAGTATCGCTGGATAGACTGCTCAGCTTAGTAAGCGCTAAGTACTGGGTATGAATCCCTGTCGGGACAGTTGACTTTCTTTCTCAGATTAGTGTACAGACTTATTTGGCCTACTGCTTGTAAGCCCTCCAGAACTAGTCCCTGTTCGGATGCCACTATAGAGCTTCGTACTAAGCTCGGTTGATATTAACTCAACTCTGATACTTAATTTGGTTTATTGTATGTTACTTCAGAGCAGCTTACAAACACTCTTATACATGCTCACGTACAATGTTGTAATAAAGCGCTTTTACCTTACGGTTTATTGTTTATTCAAGTTTCCCGGAGCAACTTGATAGTGTTTTTGAAACGTTAAAAGCCAAATTTCAAAATTTGTTTAATTGAAATTAAGTTAAAGCAAATTAAATTCTGAACACTAGCTATTAACATTTCAAAAACACTAAAATTGCTGAAATGTTTGTTCTACAGGGTTCCGGGGTACCCGAATAAACAATAAATCGTAATGTAAAGCTCTAAGTTTAAAAGATTTAACCAGACAACAAAGCATGCCATTTTCTTTTAGCAAACTTGTGCAAACGTACAACTTACTAAGAACCCAGCCTAATCACAGTATAGAAATAAAGACCAAAACAGGAGCTTTCGCCCAGTCTAACTGAGCATTCTCAACTGGCACCACATTCAAGTTCAAACCAGGCTCCTCACACTGTTGCTAAGCAACTACAAGCCATGCAGAATGGTCAGACTGGGCGAGATCTCCTGTTTTCGTCTTTATTTTTATACTGTGATTAGGCTGGGTTTTTAGTTTCCTGGGTCCAACTTGTTTCTAGTTATCAACGGAGGTACAATCAACTAGTAGGATTGTACCAGTTGCTTAGGATCGCCATAGTGGTTAATTTGTTAGTTACACCACTATTCTTGTAAACCCTCCCTTAGATACTTCTACTTGCACCAGACCTTGTTTTGATATACTAGGGTAGTTTTTTCCTAATCATCTGAGAAGTGTTTTTTGAATGATTGAGAAAACAAATTAAGTAAACATTTTTTTATAATTTCCTCTGGATAAACTGTACAAAAAGTTAAGAAAAAGACATTCACAACCTTATATTCATCTGTCGTATATTACAATTTACCAGTAAGACCTTTGGAAGTCCAAGGAGTTAAGCACCCATCTTAATTAAAGGGATGATTGGTCAATATCTGTTAGAGGGGGACAATCGGCTTGACGGAGGTTCCGAGGAATCACCATGCCACCTTGCTTTTCTCTGAAAATACACAAAATCAAAAAATTAAGACGTCACGAGTGCGAAATAAATTCTGCATAATAAGTAAAATTAACTCTTGTTAAAAAAGCTGTCTCCCTCAAATCCCTATGTCAATTGGCTACCCCCCCCCCCCCCAACTCTTGCTCTGCCGTGTTGTCTCTGGACAAACTCGGCCAAAGTTGCAATACAAGATTATCTTTATTACTGGCTTGAACTTAACACTGAATTCAAACACGTGCGTCAGGAGGTCGCTCTCTGCACGCGCAAGGTGAAGACTCGCCATGCTGTTACTACGGCAGCTACGCGACTACTACAAGGCGGGGAGAGGCAACTAGGTAGCGAGGGCCGGATTTCTAAGTACGACCGAGAGGCCCGGGCCTATAGCTGCACTGTTCTAGGGGCGGCATGACATCTTGAAAATAATCGTGCTTAAGATCAGTTGACCCGAGTTTTGCAGGCCTTTCGTGTTTACGAAAGTTTAACTAAGTGCTGGCGCAATACCCCCAATTTTAGAATTAGGCTAAGCGATGGTCAGTCTAAAAGTTTTGAAATCCCACATCCTGTCAAGAGAGTCGCTCTTAAGTTGCTTGTTGCTATCAGAGAGTGATTTTAAGTTTGACGGTGGCTCGTTTTTTTTTTCAAATTTCAGCAAATTGTTCAAGGTGTTTATAACTAGTCTAAAATTTTTTCTCCGTCATCTCAATATCGTGCGAGTGCCGACTTAGTAAAGGCCAAGGGTGCCTGATTGACGGTTAGCACGACATATTTTGACATATCATGTGCATGCAAGAGTCCCTGATTCGAGCCTAACCTCAGCCAACTTAAATTTTTTTGGGAAAAGAAGGCTGTGATGCCTCATGCTCATGTTGATTGTGGCATGGTAAGAATTTTCGATTGGAATTATCTAGCAAAATTGACCTCGCCCAGGGCTTCAGCTGGGAGAGTGAAGTACTGATTTGAGTGCAGGACACCAACACTATTGCAATTCCCTGCATTGTTGGGTTGGTTGTCATGCGTTGGTCGTCCGGTGGCGCTCAGTACAAAAAACAAAGGGAAGAAAAGGACAAGGCTCTTAAGCAAATTCCTTTAGAATTTGGAAAGTAGTAGCTGTGACAGTGCTGATCGGTTGACCACCAGTGAAAAACTCTCAAACGTGAACTAATGATCATTTGGAAAGCAGTAACACTAACACCCCTCCATCTGTATATCTCGCTTTAATTCTTTATACAGTTAGGTTTTTGAAGTTTAAGTCCAAAGGGCACCAGAAATAGATTATGCTATGTTACTAAAGCAAAGTAATTAAGGTTGAGGCTAGAGGCGGCAAGAGCTTAAATGCGGCCCTGGTAAGCGCTTAGCTACGACGCTCTAACAGGGCACGCGCTGGGAAGTTGGAATCAGGGGAAGCACCCGTAGCATTCACAGTGCTTGGTGTGGCTTACAATCCGGTGAAGGGAAAAGTACTCAACTCGTCACAGTTTTCAACTCAAAACCTACACTTAACTGCGTACAATACGTGGCATGCTTCTTCCCGAGATATCCTTGAACTTGGTTGGTTAAAGTTTAACAGGATTGCATGACATAGTTTAAGAACTGAAAGAGATGGAATTGCCACTGTAATCTGTATTCCTGGAAGTTTGACGCGCTCCCAGCAAAAAGGGTTTAGATTCTTTCTATTTAAAATTTCCCTTACATCTAGTCAAACATTTTTTACAGAAAAAATTTTGTTATTGACAGGACGCCATTGTTCACCTTCCATTTCTTGTAGTTAAATCGTTGCTTTCGCCTTTTCGTCATTGTCATTCTTATTGGTTCACAGACGATCACATGGTTGGTATTTAGCCGTTTTCCCCTTTCGATTTGCACTTTTGTCAATTTCCGGTGGTTGGCTTTAGCCCTTTTCGATTCATTTTCGTTCAATTCACTTTCGCTTTGCACTTCGCTTCTTGTCACAGTCAATGTCTTTGTCTTTTACTGTTTTTTTCCTTTCGCCGCTTTTCGCAGCCGGTCGGTTGGTTACATACGTTGAAAGCGATTCAGCAGTTAGGTGGATAGCCGAGAGTGATGGTCGCTGCCAGAAGACATCCCCTGTTAGTTGACCTCGTAAACCATGAGCCTGGGATGCTGAGAGGAGAAGTTTCTTGTGTAAATATTTTTAATTTAGCCTTAATTACCTTAATTGAATGAGTTAACATCAATGTGTGGGTTTTTCCACTTGGGTTGAGGGTGAAATCACCAGTGAGAGAGGCTATGGAGACTAGTTCATTGTCAGAGTTGGCCGCATTAGACAAAAGGGTTGGAGCAGACTTTGGAACGGGAGATGAGCGGATGAAAAGGTCATAAATTTCAGCACATGACAGTTGTTAAATCAGTTGTGTCCAGATGTACATCAGATTTCAATTCCTGTGCTTGTTGAGTCTTTTTTGAAGCATTGAAGGAAAGATCAAGAGGTTCACCAAAATGATGTGGATCCTTTGTAGACTTGCGATATTTCCTGATGATGCACGGAGCCTTTGGAGACTTGGAGTAGGCTGGCTTTCGAAAAGCCGAGCACTGATGTTGCGTAACCGCCAAGAGGTGAGTTTCCGTGATCGTGGAGTTTCACTTGGATGTTGCCGACTTGCTTTCTTCCTTCAAGTTCCTTTACTTTTTATTTGAGCTTAGTGTTCTTTGCCTAAATTTGGCAAGCTTGTTCTTCAGGGACTCATAGTTAGTCGTGTGTTCGTCAGATTCCCGAAAAACTTTTAGTGAAGTAGTCGGTGACTGGAGTCAAGTTTTTGAACACCAGCCTGAATTGATTTGGAGAAAATGAAACCCTGAAATCAGACGAAGAAAATAAGATGGCAAAGGAGGTGATGTCGAGGCTTTGGCCTCCGGTGGGAGGCGGGAAGGGTCAGATGTTGTTTCCGGTGTGTTGAAGGCTGAGCTGCACAAGCCAGAAGGAAGAAAGACGGTCAGATGCAGTGATACGATGATACTGGGAGAGCTACGTTGAAACATGGCAGGTGGCACCCGAGCTCTTTAGCTGTCCGTCTTGCAGGGAGCTGGATGTGAATCCAGGCTCTTTGATTTTGGTGGTTTCGATGACAAAACTTGACTAGATGAGTTGTTTGAGTGACTTCTGGGGCGACAACAGGAAGAACAGACTTTCCGCGAGTTGGTGGCATGCAGACTGGCGAAGCAGCGGTTGATCCTTCTTTTCTCTTCTGCATCTCAGCCAAACGAAGTCGGAATTTTTGTTGCTTTTCTTGGATCAGCGTCCATGTTGAAGCGTCGATCAACATGCACACTGTCAGGGCCCCCACAACGGGGGATCAGGTGACCCACTGTACCCAGGCCCGGCCGGCCACTTAAGGGGCCCACAGTACGGCCTAAAACAATTTTTTTCCCCCGCAATTATGAGTTTTGATGACTACGATTAACATACTCGATTTGTGGGTATTGTGAATTTGTTGTATACTACAAACAAACAACAACTCCAATCCAACGGCAACGAGCACGGATCAGGAGCACTGCACTGCAAGCTTGTCAGCTTGTTAGGCAGGGAAGCCATCAAACGTAAGCAGCCTGGATTAATGAATGAACTAACCCATTATGCACAATTGTGGCCGACAAATATTAAACATAGTATAATCTTTTTACCATTTCAGTCAGGAGAAGGGCGCGCCCGCTGTTGTAGTTAGTCCCAGGCCCGTAACTCGGATGTGGGGGCCCTGCACACCGTGCATGGGCGAGAGTAAAAGTCACGGGAGCGATGATTTTGACATGCTGAGTGCGGGTAAAGGCATTTTTTTAAACTTGGAAACGATCTTCGCACAACAACAGATGTCAGGTTCCAAGTGGTGTGAAGCCTGCAGGCACACGCGAACCAAGGCCAGCCACCGGTGGAGGAGGAGTCTTCCTTGGCAGCTGTGACGTCTTGCCACCAAGTACTTTCACCATCATCCGTCACGTCACTTTCACTTGACTTTCTTCCAAACACTTTCGCTTAGTGCAAATACACAAGAGTGCACAAAAGGGAGCTGTGGAGAGCATATCCAACTTGGGCGAATGCTAGAAAATAAAAGATGATTTGTAACACGTGTGAAAACACTTTTGTACTATTGGAGGAAAGTTCAGGTCTGCACTTCGCGATTAAAGAGCTGGAGATTGGCTAAAATCTATTTAAATCTCTAGAGGAAAAATGCTAAAATTTATATGTAATGGATATTTTGTAGTAAAAGAAAAACATTTTTACCACTATCTGTATGCAGAACACCGCACGTTTTGCTCAATGGAAGCACTTTAATGCTGTATGAGAAAACAGCTTTCGCATATAGCTAGAGCGCTTTAAGTATGTGCGGCCACCTGTTGAAGTTAAAATGGAGGCTGTGGACGAAAAATTTAAAATCTGAAGATAATAATAAATTTGAGTATAAAATCTTATTGTCTGCAGAATTTGTGAATGCACATTTATCTGTGGATCTGTATTATTTCCTAACCCCATGATTTACCAACACGGATTTTGAATGACAAGTGGAGGGGATTGTTTGTAAATGGTGAGTCTATTTTTCGTTTCACCAAAACCGCAAGTGTTCGGAATTACTTTATTTTTTTTTTATTAATAATAATAAATTTATTTAGACAACTGTTACACGAAGGACTAAGAAGTCCTTCTATGGCAACAAAGAAATTAAAAAATATAAAAATTATCCGGTAAATAAATAGCCCACTTTAAACACAAAATAATAGCAAATTACACACAATATGTCCTAAGACACGAATCTTATATTCCACAATAAGTTAATTTGGAGTTAAAAAGTTAATTATCAATTAGCCAGTCTTCAATTTGTTTTTTAGCAGTAGAAAAACACGTGAAATCTAGCAGATTAGTTTGAATTTGATTAAAAGTTAACAGAATGTAAAAACTTTTATTTTTATTCTATAATTATTTTTGATAAGTGGAATTGTCACGAAGGAATTTCACTTTAAATTCATCTTTAAGTTTAAATGAATTTGTAAAATAATTTTTTTTAACAAAACGGTTAATTTCCTCAATTTATACATGCTTAAAATCCTACGTTTTTTTTCTGCAATTTAGCAGTTATGCGTAGCAGTTTGTTTTTTTTCTAAACAAAACCACTCTAATTAAACCTTATTTAAGCTAATATTTATTTGAATTTTATTCACAAACAGGAAAAGTGGATAACTGAATAGTTGTCCCGGTGATTTACTGTACCCGTAAACAAAAAGCCAGTGGACGCTGTGCGGCTAGTACGGCTGCTGCCTTGCCACTGTTCAGCCGTGAGAACCTGATCTACCCCAAAACAAAACTTGTTAAGGATTCCCGCCAAGCTTTTCGGTCATGTGAAGTCGTGATATCAAATGCCAAGCTCTTTCACCAAGCTAATCCCACCTAGTAATAGTTCGAAGCTTAAATGAAATGTATGAAAATTGCTTACAGCGCAATTTTCAATTATTTCATTTAACGTTTGAAGTCTTAGACGTTGGGATTAGCTTGGCGAAAGAGCTTGGCGTTTGAAATCACGACGTCACACGGCTGAAATGCTTGGCGCGAGTCCTTGACAAGTTTGGGGGTAGATCAGGTTTTCTCATGGCTGAACAGTGGCAACGCTGCAGCCGTACTCCCCGCACACCGTCCACTGGCCTTTCGTTCATGGGAACAGTAAAATCACCTGGTCAAGTATTAGATTACCTCAGAACTAGTATAATAAAAATAAAACACTGGCCGTAACCATAAAATACATACGAGCAGTTTGTCAAGTAGGCCAGCACATCTTCCACTCGTTGTCTCTCAATGTTTTTGTCCTTTTTGGCCAAGTATGACAATGTCTCGGCAAACACAGTGTATGGAATGCGAGCGGCACTACCTTCTGGATCTTCAGTGAACACTTCACAAAATACTTGCATGGAATCTACTAGATCCTAAATAAACAAAGTATATGTTTTAACTAATAAATATATACAATTCAATACGTTGAGGTCAAGATTCAAGATAATATCAGCCAACATCAGGGTTCAGACAATTTTTTAATTCTCAATTTTCCCCGACATTTCCAGGTTTTCCACGTGCATTTCCAGGTGTTTACAAGATGTTTAGTTAGGGAAACAGGCGAGTAGCTAATGTTTTTAATCACACACGAAAATAATCAAACATCCCTGAAAATAGCTGTTAGAGTAGTCCAGACGGGACTAAACGCATTTTCATCACAGATATTGGTTTTGGCCTAGATTTCGTTTATTGAAGTTGTATCTACAATACTTGAACATATTAAAGCACAAATTAAAATATTTGCTACTAGCCTAGGATTTTGTTTCTGATCTGCAAACTCAATGGAATTTACAGATCAAACTCAAAAGGCATTTTTTTTTCCAAATTTCCCCGTCTTTTCCCTGATTTTAAGAAAAAAAATTTGTTTTCCCTTAAATTTCCCTTACATTTTGGCTCTATTTTCGTTTTCCCTGAAATTTCCAGTTTCCCCAGGTTTTGTCGGAACCCTGAACATAGCTTTCGCTACAAAGTTCGGGATTAACATTAAATTACAGTGAATAAGAATACGCTACTACTATTTTATACACTAAACATTTACCGCGTGGGCAAACCATAACAGTATCAGAGTTCAAATTTAATTGCCCAACACTGTAGCAGGTCACTTATGCACATCGCTAAGTGCCCGTTTCCAAAATTTAAACAAGATTGGGGGGGGGGGGGGGGGGGGAGGGGTAGGCCAACCCTTACAACACCAAAGCTTACCTATACGATTTGAGGTTCAGAATAGAATGTTTTATTGTGGCACAACTGTTAAAGCCAAATCACAACAGCACACCGAGTGTGGCTGCCACCAAGTAGCAATCACAGTTACACTCCGAAAAATCTGTAATTAGAGCTGTAACATGAGAAGGTAAGTGCAAACAAAAGTACCACCAAACTAATGCATAGCCCACATGTAAAGTGCTTACATATAAAGCTTGCAATGAAAAAATAACTTTTTATTCATTAAGACAAGCAAGTGATTGGCTCTTACCTTACTCGTGGTAGAAAGCCGCGAGTCTCTTAACACATGTCAAACCCGTAGATTTTACGACAAACATTTTTTTTTACAAAAAAACAAAACAGAAAATTTAAGCAATAGTTATTGGTGACAAACACATGGTTATCGATTTTTAACCGATGACTGCGATGATTTGCCCGTCGAGACTGCAAATATGTCGACGGCGTAGCACCGAGACAGACTTGCATAGTCGAGCCAGGCAAATCATCGCAGCCTTGGGTTAAAAAATGATGTCTGGGGGTTTTCACCAAGAACTAATTTATACCATGGTTGGGACGTCAAGCTAACTCGTATTTAATCAAACGTGTTCGTGTTTTTGTTTTGTGAAAATTGCTTCAATAAAACGGTGATCAATCAGTCAGTATCTCGATATGAGAGGTGGAAGTGTGTGATAGACGAGTCCTTAGACTCAAGTTTGTGGAGGGGGGGGGGAGAGTGGAGTAAGACGACGGGTGGTTTGGCAAGGTTTCACGCTGGAAGCTCGCTCGTGTTTATCGAAGCTGTTTGGAGCGAATAATTCGATTATGTGACATTGCTGGACATTCGGGATAGGTAATTCATTCATTTTGTGCGTTTGTAGTTTGGGAATTGTTTCAAAATTACGGTAATAGACTAATAGGTGTATCAGTATGAATAAGGTCATTCCATTTTAGTATGTGAAAGTGGGAGTGGAGTTCGACGGAGTGAATAAACATACGTGTGGGCCAGACATGTGAGAGTTAGAAGGTATAAGATTTCATTCGGGACATCCCGGCAAGTTTAGAATGGTGATGAGTTAGCATGACGTCACAGCCAAGGTACAAGTAATAGCAAGCATTCTTGGTAATAGATATCCGTGAGTAAGACCCGGTTAACCTGAAACAATTGATTGTCTGCGAGAAACGAACAGTCCAAATATCGAGGGGTGGCGAAATCACAAGCGCGATTAGTGTGAGTGTGGTTTTGCCACCCTGAGATATTTGGACTGGCCTTTTCGAGCAAGAGATCAATTATTTCAGGTTTACCGGGTCTTGTTCACGGATTATGTATTTTAATGCTAAGGTGTGACGTCAAGCAAACTTACCGGCTTTATTTAAGTTTTTAAAGATTTGTTTGTAAATTTTATTTGTGAATCATGAATTTAAGAATTTTTACATGCGACTTATGTAAATTTCTGAACGGAAGCTTCATGGTGTCCGTTTAGTTACGGATGTTTGTGTTTTAAGGTAAAACTATATTTTTTCCTACTTTAATAGTTTGAATAAGAGTATAAAATGTATTATTCGCTTGTGAGTCTCATACGTTTTTAGGTGTGTTTTCAGGTGTGTTTTTAGGTGCGTTTTTAGTGTCAGTAGCCTAGTTTTCGTATCGTCGTGACAAAAGGTTGCCGGGTTGGGCCATTCCTCCATGGGTGGGGGCATCGCAAAGTATGCAAGGTTTTTTTTCCGTATTAGTACGAAAAATGTCACAGGTTACAAATGTACCTGTTTATGTTGGTTGCAATGGCGTGGGCTGGTTGAATTTGTGTTGTATACGGTAGTTTTCCAAAGTCGGTCATTATGTGTCAAGTGGTGGTGCAGGGGTCGTGAAGACCCTGAAAAAAGAGTTAGATTATCAAAAAAGTGTGGGTTATCAAAATTAATCCACGGTGACGTGTGTGGGTTTTCAGATTAACCGTATACAGTATGTCCCAGAAGTCCCGTCTACCCAAAATAGATTGCTATATACTGGATGTGAGTTGGTAATAACAAGGTACTCGTATAGGAAATCACCTATGGCAAATCCGATGATGGTTCCCAAACTGACCTTAGAGGTCGTTTTCAAGGTCATCCAAAATATATCTCCTAAACTATTGAAGATACGGGCATAAAGTAAATTACAAAGTTGTTTGGGATTGTAACACAAGTCCAACAAAGGAAAGAACTGAAATCGCGCCGTAAATAGGGAAGATATGGACAAAACAATTTGGACACTGCAGGGGAGCCAATCATGGGGCAGCGATAAGCAATCACTAAAGCAGTGACGATCAACTAAAGGAAATCACTGTGCCCGACTTCGGCAATTGTATGAAAGCAGGGGCAAACGTAAGAGGTGGTACCGCGGATACAATTTTTGATCTCTAGTTAGAGCAGGTCATGAGCGGGTATCGGTAAGGTGCACCACTAAATGCAGAACCACAATAAATCAACTGTTATGGCTAAAAGGTAGGAGTTAGTGGTTATTTCCTGTTAATTTTCTTATATTTCTTTAAATTTGTTATACTGCATTATCGTATTCGTGTTATCACCTTAACGTAATGAAGGAAACTTGTATTCATTCATGACGAATGTGCCTACATTTTCCTGCCTATGGATTGGTGTTCGGTTATAATGCACCTTCTAGATATCCATTTTCAGTGAGCTCCGTTTTCAGCTTCGCTCGTCCATGCTTCCTGGATGAATTGTCTTTTGCGTAATATTTGCTTCAAAACACATTTAAACCTAATTACGGCGATGCAATAACTGTATTGGACAATTTTCTAGGCTTATCGCTGCCCATTGTTGGCTCCCCTGCAGTGTCCAAGTTATTTTGCCCATATCTTCTGTGTTTACGGCGCGATTTCAGTTCAGCTTCCTTTATTGGACTTGTTTTATAAGCCCAAACAACTTTGTAATTTACTTTATGCCCTTATCTTGAATAGTTAAGGAGCTATATTTTGAATGACCTTGAACATAGGTGATTTCCTATACGAGTACGTTGTTATTACCAACTCATATCCACTACATAGCAATCTATTTTGGGTGGACGCGACTTCTGGGACATACTGTATAATGACAACACTTTTAACATTGGCAGGTGTTAGCATGATGTCACCACCGGGCATTAACAAGTTATCCGATAAAAATTACAAATAACACCCCTCTATTACTTTATTAAGGCCAATAAAAATAAATACCTTGTTTCTCATAAGTACACAAACTAAAAGTTGATGCGGTCAGGCGGCTTTTTATTTCAATTTTTTTAACCTCTCAAAATGTGATGCGGTGTGCAGCTGTGCAGCAATATGTTTATATGGGGGAGGGAGGGGGCGGCGTTTTTATTCTTTCTTTTATGAAGCAACCCTAAAAACGCGGTACGTGAAAAAAAGCATACTTTGAAACATGATTTTCGCAGGCATGAAACATCAGTCAATTTTCAAGGTTTTAACGTGTGAACTGTGTACCCAACATCGAATGAAATAATGTATGATAAAAGAATCACTCAAGATACTAGAAAAAAATCAAATCAGAAAATCAGTTCACGTTTGTATTTTTGTGTTTATTAAACTGCAAGATGTGCAGCTGTCCTGGCGTTGTTAGAAATCAGTTATGTTTGAATTTACTGAGAGCGGTAATCCCTTCTGGGATTTTTGCCCGATAGTAGATGGAAGAGAGGGACAATCAGTTTAACGACCCTGTAATAATGTGCAATTGTACTGAATAATGTTAACAGTCGAAGTTCACAGTATTACAGCCAAGTTAACAAATACAGACGGTGTTATTGCTGGGCATTCTTCACCTGAACTGTACCCTTTTGTTTATCTATAGTATAGTGCAGGCAGTAAGGTGCTAAAATATGCTTAAACCTGTATTTTGTGATAAAGTATGAAACTCGGTACAGTGGTAGTTTGTACCAAGGCGAGTAATTTGAGTCAAGGAGACATCGCGATTCGGCCTTGGGGGAGCCTGAGGGGATGATTTACTCCCACACACCGCGGTTTTTTTTTTTGGGCTGTTAACTCCTTAAGCATCAACAATCAAACGCATAATGTGAAGCAAAAACATTCCGCATACAATTCTGGGCAAGTAAGGGTGGTGATATATATCTTTTAGATAAAGGCAATAATTGGACCCAAAAAATCTATTTCAAGTTTATCCCCCTAATCTGCACGAGTGCTCCATTGCTCAATTGGTTGTTACGAGTGACCTTCGGTTTCAAAGTGCTCTTCCGAGCTTTCTAATAACCCAAAATGGACATGATTCGAATATTTTGAACAGTGGGCATCTATTCTTTCCATCAATCTTAACTGAAATTGTTTAGCTTAGATAGAGACCGTTCTGCGCCTATTTACAGATGAAGTGGTAATAGCGTAGCAGCGAAATGTATGGTGATTTTAGTTTTCAAAGTGCTCTTGCAAGCTTTCTAATAGCCCAAAATGGACATGCTTAGGATATTCTGAAAGGTGGGATATATTCTTTCCATCAATCCTAACCGAAATTGTTAGCTTAGATAGGGACTGTTCTAAGCCCGTTTAAAGGTATAGCTGTAATTGGTGTAGCAGCTAGTTTCAATATCAATGGCTAGTTTCAGTGCCATTGTAATGCTCATATTTGTATTTCAGTGGTAGAAGTCGATGTAAAATAAAATTAGGACATCATGTTGGACCAAATTTCAGGATACTTACAGGAGATTTGTTCAAATTGTCAAAAAATAACTACATTTCAGTCTTGAGTCTATTAGGCAGGTTACCAGTCAGCAGCGGTCTTCTTCAGTGCGTCCATTAAGGAGGCAGGCTTTGAGAGTACTCAGGTATGCAATGCTTGTAATACCCTACAAGTCCTAAAAAGGATCTTGCCATCTGTTTTTGCAATAGGTCTTCTGAAGGCTTGGACGGACTTCAGGGGCCCCAAAATCGTTTCCAACTTCACACTTAACACTGTTGCAAGCTTCCTGGCTTCTCAAGGCATTCACTGTCAGTCACTGCTTCATTCACTGCAGTAAGAAATGTAAGGACATTTTCCAAATGGCCTTCTCATGTTTCCACCCCCACGGAAATATCATCTTGGAATGGAGTGGTAAAGGATTCCATACCTTGATAGACTCGTTCCTTTATTTTTTGAAAGAGGGCGTTTTCTGCATCCCTATGGTCAATATTAATGGTTCACATTTTTCGATTGGGGTAGAGACCGCAGCAAAGCGGGTAGCTCTCTCTGTGAGGCCCAGCTGCCAAAGTCCATGGTTCAGGTCGAAGACGGTGGCTTACCGACAACGAGCGGCTTTTTCCAGACATTCAGACATTCTTCAATGTTGGGAATTGGTGGTCGTTTGTTTCCATAATTTCATTTAGTGCACGATAACAGAGGACTACGGCAGGTGCAACTTTTCAAAACTGCGAGCGACAATGTGGTAGTTAACAGAACGAACTGAACCTGAAACAGACATACGAGCAACAGTGATTTCAGCCACCGACTGAAAAGGGGGGGGGGGATTGAGGCTTAATGGCGCGTCGACAACTTGGTCATTAGCGCCAACCTCAGTCACAGTGCAGTGGTCCGGGTTGCCACTGCACCACACATTAGAGATGTTATTCAAACCCCTAATCTAAATCTTGTCATACATCTGTACCTCCTGCAAAAATTGAAAAACACCGGACAGGAGGACAGACTTATCGCCCAACTGACGCGCAATGTCATGCGGAAGAAAGCTGTCGAAAATTCGCTGGATATCATGTTATTTAAATACCAGAGTTGTTCATGATTATTTTGTTGACTTTCATAGTAAGAATCTACATTTCATTGAAGTTAGTTTAGTGTCTTGTAGACCTTTGCACAGACATTAATACATCTAGAAACTCTGGCACTCCCCACCCGCTAGCTAAAAAAGGGGTTCCCGACAACCAGTTTGTACCAGGTGTTAGGAAAAGTTTTAACGAGAATCTCTGGATGAGCATTAGTCCTGGTTTGGTCATCCAAGTAACCCTGCTCACTTGTGTTTACTCTTCGATAGAAAATAGAGAATTTACCTTCGCAACTGAACTACACGCCAAAGCCAAAAATTTCAACCAGTCGGCTTCTTTCTTGAAACATCCAAGTTGCACCAGGTCACTGAATTGTTCCTTGTCAAGACACAGGCCATCCCATTGGCGAGCCAAACTTGTTAAAGTCACGGTTTTGTGTTCTCCAAGCTAAAATAGAAGTTTAGTGTTACAATGTAAAGGGAAAATTCTTGTTGTTTGGCTCAGACGCGACGCTAAGGGTAGCGAGGGGGGGGGGGGAGGCGCTCGCCCCAACACTTTTTTTAACTGCCCTCCCCCCTCCCCACCACACATCACGTCAAAATCGAACACATAAACGAAGAAAACTCTGATTATTAAGAAAACTACGGAACGTTAGTTTCTTTTACAGCGACAGGAAGAACTTGAGGTTATATACATCAAGCCCAGTTGTTACTGTGAGAGGTGTAAATTCATCTTTTTTCAGCTGGATTTAAAAATATTTCCAAAAAATGGGGCATGAAGCAGAACGTTCGGTGTGAAAAAGAGAATTGCAAGAGTGTTATTTTTAATTTTGTGTGTGGGGGGAACCATAAAAGTAGAATTTTTCGGTTGCCCCCCCCCCCCCTAGCTAAAATTGGTGCCCCACTGCCACCTCTCCAATGAAGTGATTCTAGCGCCGTCCCTGTTTGGCTCTGCCAGTTATCCGTGCACACATTACCAATATCTTTAGTTAGGAACACGTTCTGTTCACCCATCTTTAATGAGCCATTCCGCTAATTTACATTTACCGAGAAAAATTTACTTTTTAAAAACTCATTAAGATAAAAAGAACAACTGTATACATTTGAATGAAAAATTGAAAGAAAGGATTCACAAATATTGAACTTTACTACAAGCTACTCGGTTCAACGCTTTGCATGCAAGCTAACCTCAAGTACTTATCGACAAATGGTACTGTTATGCAAAATATGCCCCCAGTGATTCTGTTTGTTATTCCCCAGAGGACTAACATTCTGAGATAAAAGGGAATAAACAGCTTCTCTGAAAAAAGGAATTAAACGACCATTGGGTTAAAATTGTTGCAAGTTAATGCTATTTAGGACAAAGAATATTAGCAAACCTACACAAATTCTATTTGCAGAGCTTTGTTTAAATAGCCTGAAAGAATAGAGACTTAAATTGCCATTGGATTAAAATTGTTGCAAGGTTAAAATGCTATTTTAGGGACAAAGATTATTACCACCTACAAAATTTCCATTTCTAGAGCTTTGTTTACATAGCATGAAAAAAAAAGTGACTTAAATAACATTGGGTTAGAATTGTAGCCAGTCACCCAGTCGTTTGGGGTGAAATTTATACTGCGTACTTTGATGCATCCTAGCGTGTTTCGTGAAAGGCAAATTACAACAATTATATTTTGTACCAATACTCTTTTATGTCTCTGGCCAGAGCATTATTTGGAAGCCTTGTTGTAACCCGTCTCTACTGTTTCTCCGAGTGTCATCCTTTGCATTTTCATTATTAAACCCATTTTATTCTTCTTGTGTTTAAAGCCACGTAACTCCTCCATCACTCCTCCCTTCTTCATACTCTTGTCTTTTGAGGAGCCATTTTTGTAAGACTTTTTAACAATAGTTCTTTTAAACTATGGACATCTACATATTTCTTGTCCATAACGATTATAGTATCGTTTAACTAATAAACGAGACGATGTAGGTCAATACTACTAAGACGTGGACTGATGCATTTATATCCTTCAAGTCCTACTAATGACTAACCGCCCACGTGATGAAGTAAAAGAGTGCAGTTTTAACTTTCAAGTAAACAATGATGCGAGGACTGACACGTCTTCCTACGCAGATGAAGCTGCACGCCCCTACGAAATAAAACCTGTCTTGACGATAAAATAAATCGGGTCTTTTTAGGCAATTTTATTTGAACAACCATCTTTTGTCGTTTCATCATTCTTTTAAATTTTGTGGGCGGGCATAAGTGACCTTTTATCGGCCCTGCCCTGTCCTGTCGCGATTTTTTTTTGCACGACGAATGAATTATTTATTTATTTATTTATTTATTTATTTAAATAACCCATGGACCGACAGTACTCGAATGATTTCCATCAGACTCCATATTTCAGCACATATCAACTTTCCACATCAGGACGTTGCCAACGCTAAATGTTTAACTTTGGGGCGCAGAGCTATGGTTCTTGTTTTACGAACTAGAGGCATGTACTACTGGAAACGGCATGCTCTGCAAACCGGAGACCCAGAATGATCAGCAGGATGCAACAGCTCCATCACCGTCTCCAGGATCAGCAGGATGCAACAGCTCCATCAGTCTCCAGGATCAGCAGGATGCAACAGCTCCATCTATCTCCTGACAGATGTTTGACACTGTTGGAGTGTAGATGTAATAATATGGACAGAAGTGGTAAAAAGGATGGCCTGTACAGCCCAATACTAGGGTTCCATGTTCTTTGACGAAAGCAGCTGAAGCTAACTCCGGACTTTCCTACAGTTTACATGGAGCTCCAGTATCAGACTCTACATGCCATCCTTGATACCACTTCTGTCCATAGTAATTGTGTCTGTACTCCAACAGTGTCAAACAAAGACAATCAAGCAAAAACATACTCCCATTGATAATTTATAAGAGTGCTGAATGCTCATCATATAATTTCATTAAGGAAGTCCTGCAAGATAGCACAATCATTGCCACCAAGATATGGATACGTTGATTTCAGTAATAGCTACAATAGGTTCATTTGCAACTTATAAGCAGAAGATGCATTTTGAAGTATGCTTACTCTCCGACAACAAGGAACTCTGTCATTAGTGGTGCAGCTAGGAGTTTTGTTTTCAGGGATCAAAAATAACACACGAGTCCGAAAGCTAACGCATTTTTAACAATGTCAGTGACTTTTCATGCTTTAAGAAGCTTAACTTGAGAAATTTTCTTAATGACACCAAATTCCTTACTTCTTTGATCAGTTTAAATGCAAATAATTTGTCACATTTTTTGGAAGTGGCGGTGACATTGAGGAAAGGAAACACTGGCTCGGAGAACGAATTTGGGTTGTTGAGAGCATTGTAATACCAACGTTTTCCTTCTTGACCCATGTCAGTAAAAAAATCTAAGTTGTTTGCAATTGCTCAGTTTTACTGTTAATCCCGAGTCTTGGGAGAGGAAAGTGCCCCCTTTTGCCCTCCTTTGGGTGTGCCACTGTCTGTCATCACAATTATGGCATGAGCCTGTCAGGGTGGATGGATTTAAATCAAGCTTATTTAAATTAGCGATTTAAATCGAATGGTTTATATTAATAATAATCATTTCGATTTAAATCATGATTTTAAATCACTGAGTTAAATCAAATGATTTTTTTATTAATAATAATCCAGATTTAAATCAACAATTATTTTACCCTTCCTGTAATTATTTCAATTATTATACCCTATAAACTTTCCAGTTCAAGTTTTAGAAGCTTATTGATCAGTGTTACCGAACAGCTGTTTATGGCAGCAGTCTCTTCTGTAGGTTTGGATTATGGAGAGGTTGTTTTTCAACATTTGCATATGTTCACACAAAAATGCACACATCCAGCAACAGTCACGGCTGGTACTAAACCTGTGTTTTGGCTGAAAGTACTTAACAAAAAACTAGCCTCGCGACAATGACTTGATTGAAAACTGGTTGATGTTGAAGCAGTGGTTTTTACCAGTTATCTTATTGTCTGCTAAATATTTATATCGGAATTGGCTGTAATGTGTATTAAAACTGACATCAGTATCGGGAAATCAAAAATCAAAATTTGGCAAAAACTATAAAGAACATTTTGCCGGCCCCCAGTCTGGCCGGCTAAAAATGGTTTCTTTTTGCCTAAAACATACTTAACCAGGTAATTTTAGCATTACATTCCTCGAATGTGATGTTCTCCTGGAGGTTACTTCCGGTTTGTAGACGCCTACTTGCATATCCCACCGCGCATGCGCGGCGCGGTCCTCCCTTATAAAAGCGACAGCGCACACGCTATCGGCATTCATTTTACTCTCAATGTGTCAGGCGGTGACTCGAGAGGGGAGGTAGGGCGGGAGTTAGGTTAAGTATGTTTTAGGCAAAAAGAAACCATTTTTAGCCGGCCAGACTGGGGGCCGGCAAAATGTTTTTCTTTATTGCCAAAACAACTTAACCTGGTAATTTTAAGGCAAAACAACGTAACCTGTACGAGCGCCCTGGGATGCAAGCAGGCTTTCCCCCATGAATTCTTTATCTGCAAGAGAAAAATTCGCACTTTATTCAGAACATTTGGGCTTGACAGGAATTTGGTCTCTTTCGTAGGAATTGGTGGCCCTGAAATGGACCGTTGTTGATGGTCTTGCTTCTAGCTGGGTGGAACTTGTTTCATTGATCTTGTTTCTGCTTCGTTCTGAGTGCTTAAACCACGGTTCTGGCTGCGACGATCGGTCCCAGCCGGTGTAGTCCGGATTCATCCTTCGACATATCTCTTAGGTAGTGAGATGTGAAGGTGGACTGGTGGCACCAGGACGCTGCTGCCAGGATTTCTTCGATTGGGGTGGCGTTATGGTGGGCCCAAGATGTGGATATAGCTCTCACTTCGTGCGCCGTCACTCTCATGCTCTTGCTCAATTCGTGTTTGTAGTAAGCTGCTTCGATCGTTTTCATGATCCAGTGCGATACCATGGCGGCTGCTGTTTCGCCGGTTTGGAGGCCCACTGGAAGGAAGAGTTGGTTTCTGCCTCTCCGTATGTCTTCGTGCTGTGTGCGGGCTAGGTAGAAGCGGAGAGCTCTAACCGGGCTGAGGAAGCGTTCAGGTTCGTTTCCTACGAGGTTCGAGAGGGCCGGAAATGTTATTGGTTTTGGTGGTTCTGAAGGTTTTTGAGTCTTGGATCTGAAGGATGCTCTGGGGAAGAGTGTTACGGAGGAGAAGTTTGGGCTGAAGATGCAGTATGCTGGGTCAGCTGAGAGGGCTTGGATCTCAGAGCATCTTAGACTTGCTGCTAAAGTCACGAGGAAGACAGTTTTGCGGGTCATGAGGTGGAGGGAGCTGTCTTGCATGGGTTCGTAGGGGTTTTCCATTAATGATTGTAAGACGATGGAAATGGTCCCAGTCGGTTACGAAACGTCTTGTAGTAGGTCGATCGTTTTCGTATAGCGTAGCAAGGCAGAAATTCGGTAGTCCTCCAGTAGGGCGGTACGACCAGCAGCTTTGAAGACGGAGTTTAATGCGGATCGGTAGACGAGGATAGTGGAGCCTTTGAGTTTGTCGATGTTGAACAAGTCACCGAAGAAGTTTAAAAGTTCGGGAAGAGAGGGGTTGAGTGGATTTGTCCGTTTTGTGATACACCAATGAATCCACTTGGACCAGTGGCTGTCACACATACGGTTTGTTGATTCCTTGGTTGCTTTAGATGCGATGCGTTCGGCCTCTTCTTTATGAATTCCAGCCTTTTTGAGGAGTTTGATGATAGTAGCCATCCGTGTAAGTTTAGGAGTGGAAGGTTCGGGTGTAGTTTTGTTCCTTTCTGTTGTGACAGAAGATCTGGAAGAAGAGGGAGACTTCTTGGAGTGTCGACTACTAGGTTTAGGAGGAGCGGGAACCAAGTTGCTGATGGCCAGAGGGGAGCTATTAGAATGAACAGACTCTGGCTTTCTTCTATTTTCCGAAGTACTTGTGGAAGTAGTTTGAATAGTGGAAATAGGTAGGCGAACAGGTTGTGCCATGGGAACGTGAGAGCGTCTACTGCTGTTGCCGAGTCGTCCGGAACTGGGCTGATGTAGTGGGGAAGTCTGGCATTGTGCCTCGTGGCGAATAGGTCCAGCATTGGTCTGTCCCAGACGTTGAAGAGAGATTCGCACACGGATTTCTTGAGGCACCATTCGCCTGCTGGTGGTTTCTGGCGTGAAAGATAATCTGCAATCACATTTCTGTTGCCCGGAATGTGAAGTGGCAGGAGGGTGATGTTGTGCGGGATGCACAAATTGAAGATCTCCGTTGTTAAATTATGGAGTGATCATGATTTCGTTCCACCTTCTTTCCTTATGTAGGCCAGGGCAGTTGTGTTGTCGGCCTGGATCTGTATGACTTTGTTTTTGATTAACGGGAGGAAGTGTCGAAGGGCTAGGAGGATTGCACGTAGTTCCAGTCCATTGATATAGTCTTTGAGGGTGGCAGGCCACAGGCTGGAGATTTCCAGGTTGTTTAGGTGTGCTCCCCAGCCAGTGCTTGATGCATCCGTGAAGATTCGGTGGTCGGGTGGAGATTCCTGTAGAGGGAGGGATTTCGACAGGTTTGTGACGTCGGACCACCAGAGGAGGCATTCGAAGGGGAAATCCTTGTTGAACGGGACCTGTTTGTCCAGATTGTTTTGGTCGATTGAGAGATTGTCTATCCGGTAGTGATGGAAGGGTCTTACCACTCATCGGCCGTAGGGAACCAGGCTGGCCATTGCGTCCATCTTCCCGATGAGGGAAATCAGCTCCCGGGCGGAGTAGCTTGGTTGGAGGTGGAAGAGACGGATGTGATGTAGGAAGTCTTCTATGCGTTCCGGAGACGGGGAAATTGAATGTGACCGTAGGTCGAATGTGGCTCCGAGGAACGTGAATACTTGATCTGGGAGGAGGCACGACTTTGCTAGGTTTACGCCGAAACCCAGACTGTTCAGCAAGTTGATGGTCTTGTCCCTGTCGAGTTCCAGTTTGGAGGGATCTGGGTTGTTGAGGGCCCAGTCGTCGAGATAGGCGTTGGCCTGTATATTTGCTGCTGACGGAGGTTTGCCAGGATTGGTTTCAGAAATAGGGTGAAAGTTCTTGGGGTTGCATTCAGGCTGAAGGGGAGGCAGCGGAATCCGTAGACTTCCTGGTCGTAGATGAAACGAAAGTAGTGGGTAATTGCCGGATGAAGGAGGATGTGAAGAAAAGCGTCTTCCAGATCGATGGTGACTGTCCAGTCGTTTTGCTTGAATGATTGGCGGACGGAGTCGAGGGTCTCCATTTTGAAGTGTCCGTTTTGGATGAACTTGTTGAGAGGTTTCATGTTGAAGATCAGACGAAGGCCTCCTGATTTCTTTGGGCGGCTGAAGATTGAACTGTAAAACCCCGGGCCTGGGCTGGGGAGATATCGAATCACCTTTTTCCGCAGTAGTTCCAATACTTCGTACGACAGGGACGTTGTCGTTTGGGGCGCGAACTCCCATGGAGGAAATGGTGACAGCGGCAGTTGACGTAGGAACGTCGGACGAAAGCCGTGTTCTATTATCGATAGGTTTTCCAGGTTGGTGGTCAGTTCTTGCCAGGCCAGGAAATAGTAGCGTAGTCTGACCCCGACAGGGAGACCAGCTAGGCGCAAAGCGTCATTGTTGGTTTTTTAGGTACATGCTTCTACACCCCGGGAGATGAGATTCGGCTCCTTCGGTCGAGGGTGGTGGCGCGCTTCTGTTGGGAGCGTTGACCGGAGCGGGAGCGAGAAGCGTCGGTCCAAAAGGGCTGCTGATTTCGCTGTTGAAAGGCGGCAGTGTCGTTCGGGCGGCTGGAGGATGATGACGCCGTGTTCTTGTGCCAATCGTCGGGTGGAGCGAGGTTGGCTTGTTTGTTCTTTGAGAACGGGCGGGCTGAAGGCATGGATTGCTTTTGCGGCCTTGGTTTCTTCGAAACGTCAAGGTGAAGAGCAAGTGTCGGAATTAATCCATGGAAGAGAGTTTTTGACTCATGGATCGGTTGATTTCTGAGTCGATGTCGTGTGGAGAAGTTCAGGTTGTTTGCAGACGACAAGGCTATGTCGCGGAGGAGGAGGGTGTTGTTGAACAGCGCTCTCGTTGCCCAGTTCATAGCGTGGTATGTAGCGAAGTTAGCTTTTTGGAAGAGTTGAGAAATTAGGGACGGTGTTGTAGGGACAAAATTAGGAGGGTGTTGTTGAACAGCGCTCTTGTTGCCCAGTTCATAGCGTGGCATGTAGCGAAGTTAGCTTTTTGGAAGAGTTGAGAAATTAGGGATGACAGGTTCTTGAACTCTTCTGGAGTGACATCGGACGAAAGCTTCTCACATAGAGCGTTAATGGCTGTGTGGAGGACGTCCGCTTGAGAGGCCGCTCATAGGCTCAGCCGTAGGCATTTGTCGTTTTCGTGTAGTACGAAGGTTGGGACGTCAGCTTTCTTGGGTATTGACAACGAGGTCCCGAAATCCATCTTGATTTCGCCGCAAACAAACTCGCACTCCGGTTAGGTGTCGAAATTGCGGGGGTTTGTGGCGCCATCTCCAAAGGAACGGAAGAAACTGTTCTCATGGCCAGGGCGTGGCGTAGGAGGTTCCTTGTGGAGAAGAAGGGGATCGCCCTTGCCTAGTATGGAGCCTTCGTTGTGGAGAAGACACGTTAAGAGTGTCGTTGATTGACCCAGGAGGCAGCGGGGCTTGGCGTCCTCGTCTCGTGAGGCAAATCCAAGGCCGGTCGTTAGGCCACGGTTGATGACAGGGGCGTCCGGTACCTTGGTGGGCTTGAACAGGAAGCAGTCTGGGACAGTCTGCTCGACAGTCTTTAAAAGAGCTGCGAGCGACAGGATGGTTTCGTCTGGGGTTTCGTCCGGGAACCTGATGCGCTTCTCGGCAGCAGGGGCGGGTGACAGGGGGTGACACGACGATAGTATGCCGTCCGACTTGCGCTTGGGTGCCGTAGCCGGCGGGGAAGAAGCGGCACGCCTGTGCCCTTCGTGGCTTGACATGGACGCAACCCAGTCCTGGGTGCGGGCCTTGCGAACCGATCATGTACAGGAAGGAGGCGGCATCGGGTTTACTTGGAGGTAACGGACAGTGTCATGTACAATTTCCCGTACGACACTGCGGCTGACGCTGAGGCCTTTCCGGGAGAAGTTGGACGACAGGTGGAGCGGCGAATTCCGGTCCGGAGAATGGGCACGTGTCGCATGGCGGAGGTTCCGCTTGGCGGTCCGGTAGGAGTCTGGCAACTTGAAGGTGGTGACAGGTCCAACGGAGCGGAAGGCGGCGTGCGCTGGCCCGGGAGGAGTGGAGAGTCAGGCAATGCGACAGCAGAAGCAGGCGTGACATTGGGAAGTGTCGTGCGGTCAGGGTCGTAAGCGGCGAGGTCGAGGGCGGAAGCCCAACGGCTGCCAAGATCGAAGTGAGCAAGAGCACGAGGATGAGCGTCGGGCGAAAGATGGGCTTTCGAGGCAGTGGCCATCTTCGGCGAGGAATCCAATTTTCCAAATGACAGTCGGGGAACCGGGGAGCGAGGTGGCGTGGAGACACCTCTGGAGGAAAATGAATGCCAATAGGGTGCGCGCTGTCGCTGTTATAAGGAAGGACCGCGCCGCGCATGCACGGTGGGATATGCAAGCAGGCATCTACAAACCGGAAGTAACCTCTAGGGGAACATCACATTTGAGGAATGTAAATGCTAAAATTACCAGGTTAAATTGTTTTGGCAATAAAGAAATATATTTTTTTGGCATTATTTATGTAAACGTGCACCAAAATGATATCTATGAATAACCAAAGAAAAACATTGGTAAAACAATAATGATTTGAATAAATAAAAAAATCCGATTTAAATGTTTTTTTAAATCACGATTTTTACCCACCCTGGAACCTGCCACTAAAGCGTGTATGATTTGTTTGTTCAACTAATCTATACTGCAATAGCACACTTACCTGTCTGTTCAAAATCCTCAACACCCCAATCGTTAGCGAACTTTTGCCTTCGGGAAATTCAATCCTTTCTTTCATTGGTGGCATTTCCCCGTTTGCCAGGGCGCGAAAGTACCTATGAATTGAAATTACATAGCTGATTAGAAAACTGGAATTGTTTAAAGTGTTAGTTTTATTTTTTGCCAAGTTGATGCCTATTTTGCTGCAAAGCTAAAATACAATAGTGAACTACTGACGCTAACGCTTAAAATCCAAACTAAACCATTAACACAGTAACTGGGACCTTTGTGTCCCTGGCAGGTCAAACCAAGTTGGTAAGGCAGGTATGACCTTTTCCCCTTTTCCCCTTCCACCACCTCGTTTTGGCCATGCTTGTGTTGAATCTTTTTCTTTTAAATTTGTATGCCATGCACCGTATCTTTTTGCTTTTGGCTCCTTAAGAGCTGCCCTTCTGTGTTTAGGCTGGCAGTCAGAGATTCTCCAGGATCCTTGCCATGACCTGTTGCTCCAGCAACAAATTGTTTTATTATTACTATTATTAAACAAAAGTTAGTAGCTTTCGTGCCTCCATGTGACCATTCTCACTATCATTCATGTGTAGGTGACGGGATTCGGTCTTACAGTATTCTTGGGTCAGAGACTAACAGTCTGGCAGCAGTCAGGGTTAACCTAGAATTGTTGTCTATAGTTCTTTTTTGATTTGTGATCTTGGGATCATACAAATTGAAAAACAGTCCGGTGACATCACCCTTGAGCATTAAAGATGGCGGTCAAAATAGCATCCAATATTTACTCGATCTTAAACCATTTTAGCCTATTACACAAGCGGCATACAAAAACGGTTGATATAAAGTTGTTTGCAATAATGTAATCTACAATGTAAGTCCCATACCGTTTTTTAAATCTCTTATGGTTTTCGAGAAAAAACGGACATTTTGGGCCGTTTGGCATGTTTAATGGCTATAGATGTCTCGGTATGCCAACTTACAATATTGCTGTTGCATCGTTTCTAATTCAGGTAGATTGGTTGAAACTCCAATTAGGTTAGTTTTAAAAGGTGGGAATGTCGTCTTCGCATTAGGGGTAATTGAAAGGGTCTACCACTGTTAGGGAATAAGCTATACCCGTTTTACTAGCGGCTGGTCTCACAGTCACCGTTCGATTTTTCGCTCATTTTCAACTTTCAACTGCTGTTGTGAC
>JAHWFP010225050.1:5498-55785 GCA_023313725.1 Lithobius niger | reverse complement strand
TAAAGGTTTGGACTTCTCCTGGAATCTTCTCTGGATTAAGTGGATTCTTTCTCCAGAGCATTGAAGGCAGGCGTGCCAAAAAAAATGGGTGTTGAGGAACGAATCGATGAACAGAATTTACCGGGGAAAAACCAAGGAAAAAAGTTTTACGTAAAGCAATTGGAAGCTAAAAAGGCTATCTGACTATAGGTACGGTTTAGTTTCACAACTGTGCAAAGCTTGCTGTGCTGTATTAATTTAGTTATTACATATTATTTAATTAATTTTTTTGAGGGGGGGGCACACTTTTTACTTTCGCAGTGGAGTGCACACCAAGCAACCAACGCCACTGATGCAGTCAGTAATCCGAATCACAGTAAACATAGCGTAACTGAGGTTTCATAATTCCAAATTAAATTCCGTTTTAATTTTTTTTTTTCATTTAGTTTTAATTTTTTTTTAATACCGTGAATTCATTGTGTGCCACATAAGAAGCGTTCAACTAAGCCATAATTCAACCACGTGGCTTAAGAAATATCTCAACGTCAATTATGCCCATATTCGGGTTATGCTAAACTACACGAACACAAAAGCAGCCATGAAATTAAATTACATGATCCGTGGACAAATACATCTGGCGATAAAAGAATACAAAACGAAAGTTTAATTGAAGGAACCGCTCATTCTGTGACAAATGAAAACGGACTCAAATTAATTACGACAACACAAACAGAGAAAGCGGCCTTGCTCCATCTTAGTGTTGCCATCCGTAAACCCAAGTTGATTGAAAATTTATCTCAGTGTAATTATGCTTTCCATTTGCCAAGAACACGTCGGATTGTAGGGTAAACAAAGCCGAAAAAAAAACTTGTTTGAGTTTAATTAACTTAGAATGTCGTGTTATAACCCATATCAATCTATTGGTGGCATCTGACAGTTGTAACCAATTACACTCAACTCTAATATTGCATGAAATCATGCTCGTGTGTTGCTGGATACACGTGAGAGTAATTGATGAAAGGTCATGTTTGTAATATTAAAGGGGAAACCCGTAACATCAACACCTTTCAACGCCTAAGCATCAAAGGAAATTCATGTATTAAGCCTTAATCAGACAACACGAAAACAATTCGCACTTAGGCAGAATTCCATATTTACACAGTCTTAGTCGTAGGCAATATTTCAACAACGTTCTGAAAATGTTATTATTTACAAAGTGACCTCAACTACTCAACTATACTGGTGAACATTATAAGTTTGGAATGATATCCAGAGCATAAACAACTAGAAATAGGATAAATGAACCATAGCCTACGAATTAAAATGGCCAACACCGGCGGTCTAATATTACCATACATTCTAAAGACACTGTGCACTACCAGAGCACACCACTGTGTAACATTTCAACCTCCACCATGCAGCACTGTGTACTGGAAGCACACGTTTTGCATTATGGCAATACACATTATGAACAGAGTCTGTACACTAGCAAGACACACACTGTGTACGGCATTGCCAACACACAGTTGGTGTGGAGGCTTGGCTGGTACACAGTGATGTGTATACTGTCAGGGAACAACGTCTTCGGAGGTCTTCAGAGCATACACATCCCCTGTCTATAATCCTGAAAACCATTGAAGTTTTGGTTTACTCTCCCTTTAACACATTTTTATTACTTTGTACCTTTGTACTTTGCACCTTGCTATCCACCGTGTTGACTACTTTTACCTGTGTTATTGTGTGCGCGGTGTATCTTGAGTCCTGGAATATTTTACGAGCGGCTACGTCTTCCTGGGGGAAGCGGCTGTAATCGACGGCCGCCATTGTTTTTGTAACTATTTTGGATACCAACATGGCACTCTGTTACCAAAGACGTACAATCGATTATCTGTCTTCGTTCTGCAGCGAATTCAAGATAGGTCGTGCACACTTTAACTAAATGTGACAAAGTTTCAGGCTTGTCATGTTTATCTACTCAGGCTACTGAAGCTTACATAGTCCAACTGAAACCTATTTTTTAACCCTGCAGCACTTTTATGGGTTGTGAAGGTAGTACGTGAAAGGTGGGGCATGCTGGATTAACCAAAAAACGGCTCCCGTCATGAGTTGGGGTCAAAAATTGACCACAAGGGTAAAGGAAACACAATAGCCCCGGCTAAAGTAAGCGATAAGTGTTAGCTGATTTAATTAGTTTTTTTTTTATTAGCCTATGCAAAGTCTACTTTCAATCGGTTGCAGAACTGTCTGCAGTCACATATTCGCTAACGATTATACTCAATATGATTCACCCATGGTATGATGTAATCCACGTGTGATCACGAACGTCACTAATTTTTTTTTTGATAAGTTACCCCTAACATTATGCAGCTATGGAATACAATTTAATCAGTTACCTTAAAGAATAACTTACAAATCACGTGTTTGAAAGTATCCTGGATATTGCTTTTTTTAAATTTTAACATTACTTTCATAAAAGTTAAATATACAGATAGTCTGTATTAACTCTGGCTAGATGAGAACTCGATACACATATAGCGTCTGTAAAAAAAAAAAAACCGTCAGCCCACTGGAATTCGAACCCAGGACCTTCAGTTTAAACACTGTACCAACTGCGCTTCGGAGACGGGAGCTTCCTGGTGTCACCCACCCACCAAACGCAGTAGTTAAGCTCTTGTCAGTCACGACTTAGGGCGCGTTTACGCAGCGACTCGTCTTTGCATTCTCGCAGCTAGAACTCAATCGCGATGGCAAAGGTGACATTGCCATGGTAACAACGCTAAATGGATTAGCTAAATCCGACATCGTTTGGGTAAATACTTGCAGTCTTATAATCCGTGCCAATAATATAAAGAATTCCTCATGACGAAACAATTTTCCCAAACGCTTCTGAACTCACGTTGTTTGCTGTTTTCGTTGCGAGGCGGCAGACATAAAACCGCCGCCATGTTGGAATTTGAGGTGATTTTTTCTAGCTTCTAGCTGCGAGAATGCAAAAGCGAGTGGTTGCATAAACGTGCCCTTACTGGTCCTAAACGTATAAGGTGGGTACGATTTGTGTTTGTGACAATCAGTATTTTGTTGAGAAAGGGAAACTCGAGTTGGAGCATCAACCAACCCTGGTAACGCAGTAGGAAAAACGTTCGGTAGTGGAAGATCTTGGGTTCGAGTCTCAGGAGTTGAAAACGTATTTTCTCTTTCTCTGGTTGCTGCATATTGTGTTCCCACAAGAAGACGACGACTTCTGCTCCATTTAACCCTACACCTTATTGATGCTTGAAGGAGCTAAGCTGCATCGACTTCCGTCCTTTCGCTCACTCATTTTTAACGATATATGATATGGTCGTACATTACAATCGGAAGTTAGTAATGTTACAAACTGTGATTTAGCGGATGCTAAAATAAAGCAAAAGAGGAAAAACAGAAAAAAAAAAGAAGCAGCGACACGTCGTCGAGCAGGAAGTGCCAAGTTAAGGTCTGTGCTGCCAATGTCGACAATGTGTGCTCGGCTTGTTTGCTATTAGGGTCGCAATAGAATTAACCTGCCTTGGCTGCTTCGTCCCACTAATAAGATGTGACAGCAGAACGCTAGGGAGTTTGGCGCATTGCCCACCCAAAAAATGCCCTCGCCCTTCGCGGTTCAAGAGACAAAAAAGGAAAAAGAAAAAAGTTTAAGGAAAAAATACAGCAGTCTCAGGGAGGCGTCGTCAGAGACCGCCCGAATACGGTCGATGAAAGCTTGCGGACCGGAATTGAAGGGACTATTCTGAATTATATGTTCGTTATAGCTGCGGTCGTCATATGGGAAAGTACATATGGTGTGAGAAATTACCCGAATGGATATGAAATTCCCGTCATGTTGGAAAATTAGAACAATTGAGATTTTTTACGCATTTGATTTATTTCCTTCATAACCTTTTTGGGTCTTATTTCATCTAAAGCAAACTTATGCTCCTATCAATTAACCGGATCAGTTTTGAACCTTGAAATTTTAGAAGTAGTTAGAAGTCTATGTTAAATTTCATCCCATGGAAGCTGAAGGAGGGTGGTATTATACCGAACTACCGGGAATGGCACTCACTGGTTGGGACTTTGCTGGGGTCCCCCTTCCAGACTCCAACCGGATCAGTAACCATCCAGTATAACTAGCAGTACAGTTTAGTTTGTGTACCTAGCTTACATTCAACTGCACACAAATATTTCGCCAAAGGGGTGGGGGAGTTCATGAAGTCAGTATTGACAAATCCAAGATAAGAGAATATTCGATTAGCAGTGTTGCAAAGATGGAAAAAGCTTATTTGCTAAATTAACGTAAACAAAATATAATGACTTTAAAAAAGGTTGTCAAGAAGATTTCTCAGCGGAATTGTACCGTTTCAAACAGCAAGATTTAACGAATAGTGTTTACGTTAAGCCGTTACCCTGTGAACTCCTCAATCAAGACAGTTGCGATAAAACACGAGTAGATGTGGGGCGATTTAATGCTTTGTGTAGGCCCAGCTTACGTTCAAACTGCATAAGAATTTCGCCAAATAGGGTCGTGGGTGTTCCAGAAACCGAAATGATGAAAGGCCAATAGAATAATTATTGCACAAAAACGCTAAAGCGTACAGAGCAGGATGTAAAGTAAGAACCCATAAAATTAGTGAAACAAGAAAGCCCGTTTAAAGTGTGGTAAAATCCATAAAATTAGCGAAAGAAGAAAACCCGTGTAAAGTGTCGTCGTACTAACACATAAATGTGTACTATATTCTGACCACTTGCTTTATTATTTTTTATGTATAACATCGGTCAGCAATATCCCAGTAACAACAACAAATATCCAACAAACAGATACAGAATACAGACATGCCAGGGATAACACTAATAGACAAAAATGGTAAATCGTCTTCTAAGAGTCATCTAAATCCTACTTAAAAAGATCCGGTTTTTTTTTGGGGGGGGGGGGGGAGCGTGGAATATCAGTAAATTTGTGTTTGAAAACAATAAGTTATCTCCACGAGCAAAGCGAGACAACGCCGACGGAGCACAAACCGCTAAAGCGTACAGAGCAGAACTTAAAGTAAAAATTCATAAAATCAGTAAAACATGAAAAACCGTGTAAAGTGTGGTACTAACACAAATTAAAGGCGTACCACATTCTGACCATTTCCTTGATCATTTTTGACGTTGAACATTGGTCCGCAGTTACAACTGTAGAAATATCCTCGAGCATAGACCCAACATATCCAACAAACATATGCAGAACACAAGCATAGCATGGAAGAAATAACACTTTGGCAGACGAAAAGAGGCAAAATACGTAGAGTCATCTAAACTTAAGAGGGTGCCGGATTTTTTTTGGGTGTGGAATATCCGTCAGCTAGTATGTGAAGAGCAATATAAGTAACCTCCTCGAGCAAAATGAGACGACGCCGTCTGAGCGAGCCAAGCGATTGATGTGGCTAGAAATCATTACAAAATTACATTGGTTTTATATATATATATACTTCTTCTCCTCTTGTACCTCTTTTTCTCTTGAAGTAGGAAGGCTAAAAATATTAGAAAGGCGTCCGGAGACAGAAAATTAATCCGGATTTTTTTATGAATATTTTAGTAGCCTATTTCTAAGTAAAAATTTTCCCTTCTAAAAAAAAGAAAAACCTCGTTTGCTCCAATGTTGGAACGAATAATGTTTCGTAGTTGATAGTAAGCTTCGGAATGTCACTTTTTTTTGCAGGGAGGATGGTCCGCTATTATTGCAACATGCAGCGGTGCATGGTCCAGTAGTGTTGTCGGTGAAAGTATGGCTGGCAGTTTTACTAGCAGTCGTGGGAAAGACAACCCAGTTTGGGTTCGTGCTCCGTAAAAAAGGAAAAAAAAAAACAAAAAAACCGGTCATTCAAGAATGGGACGAGTGCAGCTCACAAGCGGCGAGACTACTGGGAATGTTTATGGATATAGAAAATCCAGGACGACAAAATACACGTTTAGCATTAAATTAAATTAAACGTCTAAATACCGAATTACGTAAATAAAATATATTGACAACAGAAACGGGCGACAGAAAATATGTAAATTTCCATGTCTCCAAATAGCAAGCTACGACAAGCAGTGTACACGTTAAGCAACTATCCAGTGCTTTCCTTATCAATTTGTGGTTAAACACGAATGACTCTCGGTACGATTTAGTGCATTGTATAGGCTAAATTACATTCAAACCGAACGAAATGGTTGGTGAACTATATTAACAAATCGTTCAGTGCGCGGCCTAGGTGTTCACTCTAGCGGAGGCTAAAATTAATTGTTTTTTCCAGCCGTTATCTACAGTGTCGGTGCACTTTTAAAGTAAAAATTCTTAAAATGAGTGAAAGAAGAAAACCCATGTTAAGTGTGGTATTAACACAAACTATAAGCGACGTATGCTATTTTTCTTCGTATTTGGCTCTGAAGCAGTGGCGGATTTGCGGCAAAACGCACAGGTGGATGCCCCCTAAAAAGCCCTCATTTTGCTTCCGAAATTCTGATGGGAACCGTATTTTTTGGCTGTTATATTCACATTCTTCACCATCATACTTATTAATTTTCGCCCGAATGCCGCCCGACATGTAGCACCACGGGCGATCATTAATACAATTTTAGATTCTTTTTCATTACCAAAAAGGTCTTTTAGGTTGAATGCCAGGGCGGAGGGAGGGCCACGACCGTTAAATCCGTTCCTGCTCTGAATTCGTTTAAAACCGCACGACTTGGTTGGTTAACTCTGTCAACAAATCCTTGAGGTCAAAACTTACTAATTCGGTTAGCGCCTGGCCGATACACCAGTTGAGCACTTGACGTATATTTGATGGCACTATTTTGCACAAGGGGGAGGTAGGGTGGGGAAGAACTGATGAGAACGGTACCTAATTGAATGAAAGCACGAAAACGCTAAAGCATACAGAGCAGGATGTAAAAAAAATTCTTAAAATAAGTGAAACAGAAAATCCATGCTGGGTGGGGCGGAGGGTCGGGTGGTTAAGGGGAGATCCAGAGAGGAGAACGGGACATTGATAGAATGGAACCTATTAGAATGAACGAAAAGTAAAAACTCTTAAAATAAGTGAAACAAGAAAACCCATGCAAAGTGTGGTACAGTACTAATATAAATTATAAGCCAGGTGTGGTTCCTGGTGTTCGGCTCTGTTGTCCTTATACTTTGCTGCTTATAAAGCAACTAGCATCGTAGCCGGCTTCGCCCGGGGATTTGTTTGACCCGTGGTTGTTTCCCAGTGTTTGCTCGGTGCTGCGTGATCGTTCACTGCAATAGTAAATTTTTATTTTTGTAACACCCCCCCCCCTTTCCGTCAAATAGTGGGTGTAACATAAGCACTGCCCCACGAACGGGCATTCCCCGTTCAGACCCCTCCCCACTCCTAGTAGCGTGCGAAAAATAACTGTCCTTCATACATGACGTCATTTAAGACATGCCTTTGCGATGACCGCGCAGAGCAAATTGTTATTCGAGGCAACAATGTGCCAAATTTAACTTCTTTTCAGGGCAACAACGTTCCAGTTCCAACTTCAAGCCAAAGAATTGACACACTCGCACGTTTTCATTGTTCCCCTTCCGGGGGTCGTCGTTGCGGTTGCTTCATTTCTGCTATGAAAATTTGGTTTATAATGTAAGATTTATACCAATTGAAAAATAATTTACAGAAATCGGATCAGGTTGCAAATTAGTGACAAGACTTGCTAACGTGGAAAGACGATAGTTGGTCTGATCGATTTGTGACGGATATAAGACATCTCAGTATTGTTGAGAGTATCGTAGTCTAGAAACAAATCGCGACCACTGATTTAAGAATGATTTAACATGACCCCAATATTTTAACATCGTCATTGCTGGTGAATCTTAATAAATTTGGCGAATGAGATAAACAAAGAGAAATGAAAGAGTAGGCGCATGTTACCGTTTGTTTACGAAAGAGGCACACCACAGTGATATTTTGCTTGAGCAAGAAATGCCATCGAGCGAAGCAAGACGACGCCGAATGAGCGAGGTTCATAACCGAACGACTCGGCTAGAACATTGATGAAGAGTTTGCCGAGTTCATTTTTTGGTACGAGTTCACGGTTTGAATAGTAAGTTAAAGCAACATCCGGCCTGCCTTATAACAGCCACGCGCAGTCATGTCTCCGCGTGCTGCCATCACGAGATCTGGCGTAGTAATACAACAACGTCACTTCCGCTTGTCTTTTCGTGAACACGTGAACGACGTCTGGCCTACGTGCGGGACGCAGTAAATAAAGTTACCAATAATTAACACAAAATCTCCTAGACGCCACATTTTAAAACGGATTTTTAGCAAGGGATTGACTAACGGTAAGTAAATAAAACTTTGGGGACCGTACTTGATGTAGAGGATCGAGAAAAATAGCGCAGGGAGGAATGTCCTTTTAAGTCTTTCGGTTTTAAGGAACTTCGTTTTACTTTTACTGTACTGTATCAAAATGGCTTATTGTAAGCAGAAATGTTTGACAATGGATGTTACTTGACTGTCGAATTGAGGGATATAAACGTGTATCATAAATTTATGAATTTTGTTAGTAGGTAATTTTGATGTTAAAAAAAATTGATGTTTACTAATGAAATTGTTGACTGTATTAATAGATGTCAATTTACATACGTTCTACTGTTTCAGTGCACATACAAGCGCTTTCTACGTTCCTTGACTGTATTAAGTCGTGTATTGCAAATGCTCATAAAATTATATTAATAATATTGCGTATGCTAAATAAATTGTATAATAATAATAATATAAATAATATTATTATTATGTAACAATATTATTATTATTGCATACTTCAATTCATAACGAGGATAAAACAGGTATTGCCTAAAATGTATCGACGGGAAATATTAGACAAAAAATGAGCAAATATTGTATGATGCGTGGATTGGAAATATTCTGAGAAATGGCATAGAACTGTACGGCTTAGCATCAAATTATCTAATAAAGATATTACTAAAAATTTCAACATAAAATAACCAAAGGTGACAAAAACAACAAAAAAACAAAGAACTAATGACCTATATAAAGAAAAGAAAATACTGAAAATAGTAAAACTTAAAGATTATACTGACAAAAAATTATTATTATATAAATAAATTCAAATTCTACAAAATAGTCAAGAAATTTAATTTAAGAACTAATAAAGAAACATTTACACTAACAAGATGGCTTAATACATACAGTAAAAGGATCAGAAACAGTTATTCACCAAAAAATTTCAACGAATTGCCAGAAAAGATGGTGGAATACCACAAACTTAAAAGAACTAAAAATAGTACTTAAAGAAAAGCTAATAAAAGATATAAAGAATTAATTGTTTTTTAACTATATTGTACATAATAAAATGAACTCAATGCTTGAGGTCGTCATGAACTATATAAATTGAACACGTAATGTAATTTGAATGTAATTTGTACATAATTAATATGTAATGTAATAAGTAATGTAATTTGAGAAAACTCAAATCTATCGCCAAGTGTTGAAGAGTGACTTATTATAAATATGATGTAACCAGAAACTCTCACAACCTTTTTTATATAGCTTCGAGGATTGCAATGAAAGTCGTAATTTCTAATAAAAGTATTTTTATTATTATCATAAAAACCAAAACTGGTTAAAAGGGCCGCCAAGTTCCGAATGGTTCGGGCTTCAAAGGAGTGATATCAACACACCAAAACACTCGCCAAATTAATCGCACCGCTTAATAGTTCTAAGATTAAATGAAAACTAGAACATTGCTACTTTCGGTAGCAATGTTCAAGCTTTCATTTAACGTCCGAAGTATTATTCGGTGCGATTAAGTTGGTGGTGTTGTGTATTGACTCAACTCCACTACCGTGCAGATGTGTAATAAAGTGCCACGTCAACAAGAAATTGGTTTCAACAATTTGCTACTACCTTTTGCCTATAGGCCGAACCATTCTCAACTTAAATCACCTCTTCATAGGTTTTTGGTTTGGTTTCAATTTTGTTGTAATTTGTTTTATTTCGTTGGTTTTGGTGTGTTGATATCACTCCTTTCAATGGCCGAACACTCTCAACTTGGTGGCCTTTTTACTAGTTTTTGGCTTTGTTTATTTTGCTTCGTTTTTACAGTTGGTTTATTTTTCGTGAATTGGACGTGAATACAATTTCTTTGCAACGTTGTTTAGATTTATCGTGATACACTAGTGTGTGTCTAGGCACGCACGTCACTATACATTGTCCGAACTTTGGCCGTCCAATGAGAGACGATGCCGACAATACTAACAATGGTTATAACAATATTTTCGTACTTACGTGCCCTCTCACGCCATCCTCGTTACGCCCCTAGGCTCCAAACCATAAAAGGTGCGCAGTTCGTATTGTACTGCACCCATTCGTCCAATTTCATAGCTGGAAGCCTTCCCGTTATCTCGGTATCGATGAATAATCAACCTATGGGATTTAACATGGGGATGAGCGGACTAGCTAGCTAGCTAGTAACTAGTAACGCATTTTCAACGTTATTGAGGGTCAGATTTTGCATGGAAAGCAGCTTAGCAGGCATTCCTACACGAGTTAATTTTTGTCAGATGGGTCATTGCGCTCGATTTCAACACAATTTATACTTTTGTACCGCATTATTATTTTCCCCCCAAGTACCTGAAATGTGCCCAATTATGCTTCAGGATATAAGACACTGACGCTATGGCGTCACGTTACAATGGTTTACAACCTCGACAATTGAATTGACGTGATGTTTGTTACGATGTCTGTTGCCTAACTTGGCGCGACACACTAGCATATGTCTAGATTTACACACCTTGTTTCAACTACCTTATTGTATCGCATGTACAAGCGCATTTATCGTGCTTCATGGGGTCCTATTGGAACATAAAAAATACGAAATTGAAAAATTATTAGACAAGAAAAATGGCAAGATGACAGAAGTGAAGATAATTTTTACAACAAACTGAAGTAGAATTCATGGTTTGTTTTCACTTCGTAGGTAGATATCATACAAAATGTTCGGACTTCGATCAAAGGGATGACCAAAAAAAAAGGAAGGTATGGACGTAAAAAAATGTAAAAGGCTGCGATCATACTTAAATAATAATGAAGACTGAACAGATAGAAAATAAAATCGAGCTCGTTTAATGCTTAAGGGAGGTTTACCTGATCTGACGTTAAAACAGCAAAAGAACACAACTAAACTTTCCTGTAAGATTTCCGATACTGCAGTGTTGCTATACTATTTAGTCCACTTGAAACCTTACTGCTGTATTCAAATGTGTTTACCATTTTTACTTTTGCACACGATAGATCAGCTAATGATTGGTGTATTCTACTTGGCTAAACGACATCGCTGGTAAATGTTTAAAAACTAATCGTCTTAGTATGCTTAGAACAGACCTAATTAAAAGATAATTCAGGGTTCGTGCGAGCCCTTGAAAACCTTCAAATATCCTGGAAAGTAATTTAATGAAATTTTATGCCTGGAAAAGTGCTTGAAAATCTTGAAAAAGTTATACATAATAATAATAAACATATTATTTTACAAAAGAAAGTCAAATGGTACACACCGAGTGAAATGGAGGATGACCACTAACGCATGTCCAGATTATATAAAAACATGTACAATAATAAAATTTTAAAAGGGTCTAACAAGATTCCTAGAGAGGTCCAAACATCTGACTCGTTTTTTTAAGAGTTCAACGTTGTAAAGAGACCACATCAGCTGCTAAAGTGTGCGCGGCCTATCTTGAGTTCGCCGCAGAACGAACACAGATAATCGATTGTATGGTTTTGGCAGCAGAGTGCCTTATTGATATCCAAGATGGTTACCAAAAACAATGGTGGCCGTCGATTAAAGCCACCCCTCCAGGAAGACGTAGCCGCTCATAAAATACTTCCAGGACTCAAGATACACCGTGCACACAATAGAGCAGTGACACGATGTAGTATTATTGTATATAACTCTATGCTGGTGCCTTAATGGGTTAGCTGCAAGGGGCACTGCAGAGAGAAACAGAAGGGCGTCATACTGAAGCCAATGCTGTGAAGAGTAATTTCTTAGACCTAAAACATGCGATTTTTGTTGTTGGAGAAAACAACGTTATTTTAAGCCTAAGAAATCCGCTCTTTCGCTGTTTTCCCTCCATTTTTATGTAGTGCACCTTGTAGTTATGCCCCCCAAAACCCATACTGGTGCCAATCTGGTGCCAATATGGTGGCAAATGTCACTGCTCTACAGTGAGTTCCAAACAGCCACAATCCGATTAGTAAAGAACAATTATCGTTTATCCTCATAGGCAATTGTTATAACTAGTTTCAGAGGGTGGTCGCGAGTTCTGTCACCGATTCGGAGCTCAAACAATTTTGAGTAGTCAAAATCTACCAAGCTGTTCAACATACAGAATGTTAAAACGAAATCAGCCCAGAGCCTTCTCAACTCAAGGGAGACCTTTCCCGCCGTGGTCAAACGTTCAGCATACGATTTGGTTTTTAAGCCTCGAAAGGATTTGGTGAAACGTCGTTGAACTCCTTCTATTAAATCAATATCCCCGTGCAAGTATGGGTGCCAGACTAGAGTGGAGTATTCCAATACTGGCCTAATCATAACCATGTAAGCCCTCTATCAGTAGGATGGTGAACGGAAAGTACACGACGTGACTGAAGAACACTTGAAGAATATTGAAAACTAGTCGAGTATGGGCATGAAAGGTTTTGAAATTTGGGCTCTGTTAAATTGCATTTACGTGTATAATGATTGAATACAGCAGTAAGTTTTCACGTGGACTAAACAGTACAGCAACACTGCAGTATCTGAAACCTTACAGGAAAGTTAATTTGTATTCCTTTGTTGTTTTGACTTCGGATCAGTTAAACCTTACCTTAAAAATCAAACGAGTTCATTTTTGTTTTCTAATTCGCGCTACTTTTGCGTACCATGCAGTTTAAATTAGCTTGTTTTAATATTTTGTATCTTTGTCAACTACGGTTTGTGCAAGCCAATATGCAAACAAACTCTTTAATCTTCAGTATATGTCTTGCAGCTGGCGTTTGCTGATTGGCACTGTTGTAAAACAATCATTCTGGTCGTTTAGAGTTACCTAATCCCTGAACCACTTGACTAACTAAAAAAAAAAAGGCTTTATGGGAAGGGAACATCTACAGAGCAATACCTATAAAATGAGCTAAGAACCAGCTTTGTAGGACAAATAGTTTGATCTGCAGAGAGTGTAGTAGATCAGTGTCGTGCCAAGAAAAACAAGAAGCCAAAAATGAAAATCACGATTCCAGCTCAAGTCCAGATCTACGCTATGACAAATTGGAAATAAAAAAAAAGTTCGGACACATGTTCACCAAGTCCAACAAAGCCTATGTACTAAATTTGAGTGGAAAACATTGAAAGACAGTGGAGAAATTAAGCATCGAAATCTCAGCTTTAACATGGGAGGTTGCAGTCAAACCTTACAGGAATGGTGGTAGCAAAAACAACAAAATTGAGGATGAATATAAGAACGACAACAGAACAGTAACTCTAACAAATACAGGATGGTGCAATGAACGAATCGAAAAAACTGGACGAATTGATAAAAATAAATGAAGAAATACTTGCAGGAATGAAATCCGTAGAAAAACAATACAAAGCTAAAACCTTGAAATCAAAAAAGAGAAGGAAGCCATAAAATCACGCTTAAAAGTGATAGAAGAGAAGATACACAAAGTAAAGGATCATAAAAGAGAAATAACTATGCTTAAACTAAAATGAACAAACTATAGTCTGCAGGAAACTGACTGAATAGTCCACATATAGTCCACATATAGTCCACATTATGTCTGCAGGAAACTGACTGAATGACTTAACGTTTTCTTGCACTATAAGTGCAAAACGTGTTGATATCACACTTGTAGACTCCACGGTTATTGTTTGAGTCTACGAGTGCGATATTTACATGTTTTTGCAGTCGTTAGTGGAAGAAAACGTGTCATCATGCAGTCAGTTTTCTGAAAACATAATGTGGAACAGACTATACAACAGACCCAAAATGAGAATGAACAATGCAGTCGAAACAAAAATATTAAAATCTACGGGGTAGAGAAGGAAAAAAAACGAAGATATAACTGATACCGACTTGTTGATGGCTTACGGATCCAACACTATGCAGATACTCACATAAAAAAATACATAAACTGATTGCTAAAAACAAAACAAATCTGGAAACAATCATAGTAGAATTTAAAAGTTGTCACACTAGAGAAGGTTCAAGCTCAAAGAAAAAAGGTATAAGAATCACCAACGACGACGTTTTTCAAAATGGGAATAAAACCAGAATCTTCATAAATGAACATCTAAGTCCATTCTATCAACAGTTTCTATACCATGAGCAATGGCTGTTTGCCGTGACGCCACCATGAGTTAGCCAATGACAAACGAGAACAACGGCTGTTTGGCCGTCTGATTGGACTAGCCCGGTCACGTGATATGCACGTCACAGCAAACAGCCATGGCATGTGGTATACGAAAGACTAAAGAGAAATTGAAACAAGAATTCAAATATATTTGGGACAGAGATGGAAGAATACAGCTGAGGAAAAATGAGAATGAAAAGCATGTACAGACAATCAAAAGTGCTACAGATCTTGAAAATCTTATTATATCCACGCAGCAAAGAACTTGAGGAGATTAATCAAGATACAAAATGGGATCACGATACAAACAAAACCTATGATAATCTCCCAGACTATCTTGGAAAAAGGAAGAACCTAAATAAAAGTGACACAGGTATAATTGGCCTACATTTAAACATACGAAGCTGCAGAAAAAACTGGGACTTGTTTCTGGCTGAATTTGAATATAGTACCTATATGGAATCACAACAAGAATTCAACTTATTAAACGATTATTTTAATATGAATGATTTACACATCAACACGGTAAAAACACACCTTTTATCGATTAATACTTCTTACTCTGGAAAAGCCAACCATCGTAACATTAACTATAGAAAAAAAAACAATTGCAAATCTAAGAAACTTGAACAGTAGTGCAAGGAACTAAATGTTTAGGACTACTGCGCATTGGTCACACCCGCCTTACTCATTGTTTCCTTTTGCAGGGAGTGGACCCTCCTAAATATTATCGGTGTCGACGGCCACTTGCGGTCCGGCACTTCCTTGTTGATTGTCGCCATCTTGATGGTGTTCGTCGTCGTTTCCGTCTTCTGCATGACATTGCGCGTCATGGGTGATAAGTCAGTCCTCCTGTCCGGTGTTTTTTAATTTTTGCAGGAGGTACAGATGTATGACAAGATTTAGATTAGGGGTTTGAATAATATCTCTGTAATGTGTGGTGCAGTGGCAACCCGGACCACTGCACTGTGACTGAGGTTGGCGCTAATGACCAAGCTGTCGACGCGCCATTAAGCCTCACCCCCCCCCCGTATATGTCCGGTTTTAATAGCATTGTTGTGATTTCCCGTTTTCCTGAAAATATACACAATAACAGTCACCCACGCTTTCATTCGACTTAGTTGGATCCAGGGATAAGAGATATAGAGCAGTGACACGACGTAGTATTATTGTGTATAACTCTATAGTTGAGCCTTAATGGGTTAGCTGCAAGGGACACTGCAGAGAGAAATAGAAGGGCGTCATACTGAAGCCGATGCTGTGAAGAGTGATTTCTTAGACCTAAAACGCGCGATTTTTGTAGTTGGAGAAAACGTTATTTTAAGCCTAAGAAATCCGCTCTAGCGTTGTTTTTCCCTCCATTTTTACGTAGTTCACCTTGTAGTTTGCCCTCCAAAACCCATATTGGTGCCAATATGGCGGCAAATGTTACTGCTCTATAGAGGGCTCGGTCCCGTTTGCATGAAAATATTCAACAGAATAAAGATTATCGAGATTCCCACTACAGATGTCAATAGCATACGGATTATCGAGATTCCCACTACGGATGTCAATAGCATACGGATTATCGCGATTCCCACTGCTGACACTCACACATACATATGATTTCTCGATAGCATTCGCCCAAGCTTTCATTAAATTTAGTTAGGTCCAGGGTTAAGAGCCATAGGCCTAGATCCCGTTGGCATGAAAATATTGTGACTGGAAAAAAACATGACGTCATCAGTACTGTGCCTCTTTGTTGAAAAGAAAGTTCGAGTTATTACTTATACAAACAATTCCGTTTCACAGACACACAAACAAGCGAAAGAATTAAGATTATGGAGATTACCACTGCGACTTCTCGGTAATCTGACGACTCACAAACAAACAAACGAATATTGCGATCTAAGTTATATAGATTATTATTACTTTTATAGCTATTTTTTGTTTACTAATACTTTAATTGTAAAACTGAAAATTGGGTTAAGAGATGTGTAATTCAAAATGAAAATGCAACCCTACAAACCCCTCCCCACATTCCCCCATTTGGGTAAAGAGGGCCACAAATTTTTTGCCATTGAAAATAGTGAAATCAGAGCCAAAATGGCTGCTATCAAGCTGGTAGTCCGAGTCGCTCCGATCGAGCTCCCTCAAGCTAATTGACAACTTTGACTGAGTGGTCAGACTTAAGATGCGAAACTGGTTGCAGCCATTTTGATTGTGATATCACTACTTTCAGTGGGCTATTGCTAAACCGCAGACATTAAATTAAACAATGCGATAGCATTACGACAGTTTAATTCAGTCTGTTTGTGTTTCTTGTGATATAACTTTTAAATCTTGACTTTAGCATTATTTGATCTGAAGAAGTAAATTGACGTCACATTGCACTGTTTGAATTTTTAGTAGATGGACTTGGCAGGGCTACCAGACATCTACACCAATGGTACAGAAGTCTAAAAATTGAGCGCTTCGTTTAGCAGTGTTCAGTTGTTTTTTTTTTGTTTTTTCATTTCACCTGTTAACCGTTTGCAGGACAGTGTGGATAAAAAAAAAACGTCTACAAGAGAGAACAAAAAACAAATCCCAAGGCGTATCACGAGCTTTGTGGGGGCAGCGACCCCGAGCAAAGCGAGCAATAACAGCCCGGTGGTCAGTTTCCTCGTCTCCAAACCATGTGAATGCCGGTTCGAATCCAGCAACTAAGCTATGATTTTGTTGGCACAATATTAACTATTAGGGACAGTTCTTACAACTATAAGGCTAGTTAGTCCTGGTTATCGTGGCTGAGCGGTGAGAGAGCTCAACCTGGTTGCTGGAGGTTTGCGGATCTGGTCGAATCCCTGGAAAAGGGATCTTGGCATAGTCACTGCCAGGACTGCCGACCAGGGTAGCGTGAGAGGCTACCATGCTCCTTCAGAGGCTGTGGGAACTATTCTGGCCAATCTTTCGGCCCCTACGACGATCGGAGGTTTCCTGGATCACATCCCCGAGTTGGCACCTCCCTTTACCAGGTATTTCTTTTTCTCTAAAAGTCAGGTAATGTTCCAAATTTAGCCGGTTCAGCCAAACAAGCATTAAATTGCTTCGGCTGACTTAAGGCTCAAAGAAATTAATTTAAAAAAAAAAATAACTCCATTTTCTGGTTTAGGGTATCGACTTGTGCAGGAACAGTTATTTTCCAGAAGCATCCGATTCAATTCCCGGGTGGATCTTCAAACCTGGTGAGGTGCCACGTGAGATAACCACAGCAAATTATTTATTTATTTTTAAATAGAACATAAAACTGGATCAAGGAACATCACTAATAAATCCGGACAAGTCCTAAATTCTCTAAAGCAATACGCTACATCCCAGTTAAATGACGCTCCTATCTATTGCGTTTGGACGTTTTCGCTCAGCCTGTACATCCGGAACTTGAAGCTCACGTTCGGATTTTGTAGTTCATAGAGTTCACGTGCATCGAGTTCAGAGTTGGATCAAAAGCATATCAGGGTCGTTTTGGTTTACCTATTATGCCAGTGAAGCACGCTCCATGGCTACATGCGGCTCATCGCATTATATTAGCGCTTCAGAATGTCCCCGCTTGAAATTCCATCGGGAGTATCTGAAACCTTCCGGCGGGAGCGGGCCATGACCGAATCCATAGAAACCTAAAATCGCTTACAAACAACACGTGCACGACCCAAAGCATTTTCCATCTGAGAGGTTGCTGGCTGTGGGTCTTTCATTGAAATGTGGGCTATCAGTACATGCACACCACGCAAACTCGTCCACAAACCAGGCAACCTTAACGCTCTTTGGCATTCACTCGTCCACACCCACACAAATGTAAAGAGTACTCTCGTTTGGTGAAGGAAAAGCGGCCCAAAATCACGTCGCAAATCTGTTGGCCATGACAGCTGTCTCCATCCGCAGGATTTTCATTAGATTACGCCGCGATCTCAATTACGATGCGCGCGTTCCATACGTACCGTTTCCAGCAGAACTCTGCAGAGGTCGCACGTGACCGGAACGAGCGTCTGGTTGGTTGTGTGGCATTGTGGAAGAGAAAGAAGCTTGGAGAGAAAGTACGGGGGAGGGGGGGGGGCATGTAAGGAGGCCATCGACTCCTATTAGACAAACAGGGTTACCCACACACTTAATGATGTGTTTTTCTGCCAGACGGAGATAGAATCACAATTTTATTCAATAAACTCACCATCTAAGCATTTGTTTAACAATGCAACGATGACGGAGGATGATAAAGTAATGTGAGAAACTCGAGTGGTGACTGGTGATCCCGTACGAGTGATGAGATCGGCGGAGTGGATAGGATAGTGTCACTCTGGTTTTTTTTTTTTTTAGAATGAATAAATAGACATACATAAATCTTTATTATAATGTTGGAGGCCGGCTAAAAGGAAAGCCAAAAGGAAAACCACTTCTCCCCTCCTCGCGCCCGCATTGAAAATGCACTCTCCCACTCTACGTGCATGGAAAGAGGAGGCAGGCATGAGTGGTCGATCAACTCAATAAAGGTTCAATCTGACAAGTCGTCGGGCCGAACAATCACTTCTCCCCTTCTCGCGCCCGCATTGAAAATGCGCTGTCCCATTCTACCTGCATTGAAAGAGGAGGCAGGCATGACTAGGCGATCAATCTTACAAGTCGTCGGGAACAGTGCCGGGGAAAATGTCCCCGGAAATGTATCCGTAAACTTAATTCATGACCGGCCCCGTGCATAGCACGGGCTTCCTCTAGTGCACTTATAAAAGAAGAGAGATTTGATTGAATGGTGTATCAATGCAGTAGATGGAAACATGAGAATGGTGGTAGTTTCCAGATACAGATCGATGTGCAGCATATGAAGTTTGTGTGTGCAGCTTTCCCAGTTGTTTGTAGCAATACTGGCTTTGATGTCTTTTGTAGTTCTGTAGTCTATAGTTTTGTTTTGGGGTGTGTGGCTTTGGGCCAGGGCACCGTAATAAATATTAATCCCGTTGTGAATCATTGTATTCTTTAGAGGGTGTACGGCTTCGGGCCACGGCTTTGAAAAAATTAATCCGGCTCACTAAAAGAAGAGTTTCTTTTATTGCTAGATCCTGATCACTTGCTACAATCAAGTAAAAAAAATTGTAATTTTATAACGGAGTAGGCCGTCTTTAAGAAACATGATACGCATTGGAAGGCCAAATTAATATCTCATATAAATTGTATACATACAACTTTTTTCCCATGATAGCCACCCCAGGACAGGCGAATTTTCATCTTCTAATGTGCATCTTCTTAACCATGTTAACAAAATTGTATATGTGTATATAGGTTTGACTTCTGTGACAATGCGTCTTCACATCAGCTCTTGACATCACAATGAATCAGTCCACAACCGTATGACGGGCTAAAACACGGTTTATTACCTTCACAGCGCCCGGAGTGCGTGCTTTCCGGTTCCCTGTCTCCTACCAACTGCTCCAAGGAGGAGTTTTGGAGCTCGCACCGCAAGGCGTGCTGCCCCAGAGGCGCGCATCCTCACACTTCAACCTCCCATGTTATAGCCGAAATTCGATGCTTTATTCCTCTGCTGTCTTTCAATATTTTTCACTCAAATTTAGTAAAAAAGCTTTATTGGGCTTGGTGAACATGTGTGCGAACTTTTATTAATTTCCGATTTGACACATTGGATGTGAGCTGGCATCGTGATTTTTATTTTTGGCTTGTTCTTCTTAGCAAGACACGTTTCTGCTACACTCTCTACAGATCCCACTATTTGTCCTATAAAGTTGGTTCTTAGCTCATTTTACGTGTATTGCTCTGTAGATGTGCCCTTTTCATACGGCCTTTTCTAATTGGTCAAGTGGTTTAGGAGTTAGGGAGCTCTAAATGACCAGATCGATTGTTTTACATTGTTTTAAACATTATTATTATTCAACAATGCCAATCAGCAACACCAGCTGCAAGATGTGGAATGAAGATTAAAGGGTTTGATCCCATAGGTTTGTGCAAACCGTAATTGATAAAGATACAAAACATTAAAAGAAGCTAATCTATAGTGCATGGTTCGCCAAAATAGCACGAATTAGAAAACAAAAACGAACTCGTTTGATGCTTAAGGTAAGGTTTAACTGATCCGAAGTCAAAGCAGCAAAGGAACACAAATAAACTTTCCTGTAAGGTTTCAGCTACTGCAGTGTTGCTGTACTGTTTAGTCCACGTGAAACCTTACTGCTGTACCCAACCATTATATACGTAAATACGACTAGAGCCAAATCCAAAACTTCAAAACTTTTCATGCCCAAACAAAGGAAGAATAATGTAAGGCTACACACTCTACTTTTTTGGCTAAATTTTTCAGTGTACTCGTTCACGTTGTCTACTTTCCGTCCATCACCCTACTGATAATACATCATTTTTCAAGGTTTTCAAGCACTTTACCAGGCAAGGAATTTCATTATTACTTTCTAGGACATTTCCAGGTTTTCAAGTCTTGCACGAACCCTGAATTACCTGCGGAGCTGTGCTAAGCACGCCAAGACTATTAGTTTTTCAGCGATGTCGTTTATCCAAGTAGAATGTACCAATCATTAGCTGATCTATCGTCTACAAAAGTGAAAATGGTAAAAACGTTTGAATACAGCAGCAAGGTTTCACGTGAACTAAACAATACAGCAACCCTGCAGTATCTGAAACCTTGCAGGAAATTGTATTTGTGTTCCTTTGCTGCTTTGACTTCGGACCAGTTAAACCTTACCTTAAGCATCAAACGAGTTCGTTTTTGTTTTCTGATATATCTACATTTTCCCAATGAAAATGTAGATGACGGCAAGCGTGAGGTTTCATGAGATATAATTCTTATGAAAGTTGTGATATCGACCTAAAGCCAAAACTGGTATGAGAGAAGCCGTTTCCAAAAAAGGTCGGTCTTTGAAACCAGTGATATCATTCAACCAGGTCAAGTCCGCCAAAGTTAACGCTATTAACCAGGAAACTTGGGGCATTAGCCTCTTCTTTGATATATATATATTTTTTTTTACCTAGAAGTGTTTATAGTTCTCTGCCAGTTTGACGGATTGCATAAATGAATATGTCGGAGCCATAGAACTGTACAGTTTTAAGTCCCAACATGATTCAGCTCGCTAAGATAGTAGTCGCACAGAAAAATGAAAAAAAAAAAAAAGAAAGCGCTAATTTCGGGTGAGGGGGGGGGGGGGAATGAGGCTTAATGGCGCGTCGACAGCTTGGTCATTAGCGCCAACCTCAGTCACAGTGCAGTGGTCCGGGTTGCCACTGCACCACACACCACTGCTGGTTAGGTTAATCTTGGCAGCCTTTCCTGGTTGAATGATAACATTACTTTCAAAGGACGAAGCTCGGTATCTTCTTTTATACCAGTTTTGATTCTGGGTGGACAAGCAATAACTGAGAAAAACAAGCGGATACAGCGACTACCTAGTCGCATCCGGTCTTCTGTACAGTTCTGCCACTACCAATAGTGAGGCACATTTCTCTATCACGCATTGCAACAGCTATCTTTATTATACAAAAAATGTGTTAGCTTTTAAGCTTATTTTACATTTTAGGCGTAGTTGTCAGCGTTTAGGCTAATTTACAACTTTAATTTCGTAAGTAGCAACTAACGGAGATTTGGATTGTGTACAGTAAGCATATACATTTTTGCAACACGGTATGCCTCCGGGCACACAGTTACAGTGTTACAACGTAATGCGCAACGTAGCCTTTATAGATCAGTGGTAGTAGGGATGGGACAGGAGACGGGAGATGGACGCTGTTGAGAAAGCCAGCAGCGACTCGTAGCAACTTGACGTTGCCATGGTAACGTGATTTTAGACCTAATTTTCATTTTTAGGCTTAATTTTTTTAACGGCAGTTTTAGTTTCGTAAGTAGCAGATAGGCCTAATGGAGAATTTGGTTCGACCGTAACCCTATTCATTCGTGTAACAATGCGATAAGACTCTTAAACGAAGCTAAAATGTTTTTGTTTTTACGGCTGCCTTAACACAAATCCTTAGGATTTCACTTCGACGATGAAATGTTATTATTTAATTTAGTTACGTCGAAGAAGTCTATTAGCTATAAGGAGGTAACGATATTTTAATTTACCATGTTTAACTAACTTCTCACACTGATTCTAACGTTGTAAACAATGGTCGTCAATATCTGGTACCGTTGCGAAGTTGAAAAAAGCGACGGACGGACGAACGGACAAAGTCGTTGCAATAAGTCGTTGTATCGTGCCGGTACGGCTGTACAGAAAACTAAAAGGAGTGTAAACAAAGGCTACGGTAACAATCTCAAGTCCTAACCTCTAAGAAGCAAACAATGGACAAAGCGAAAGTGAACAGACCGTAGTTCCATTAAAGGCAATAAAATAAAAATCCTTCAGAATTTCCACCAAATGTATTTGTCAAACCACCTGCACTTCAGATCTTTGCTTTCAATGCGCGCCTACCATTATAGGAAATTATCTTACGCTGTGTAGTAGCCAGCTATCTAAAATGTTTTCCAAAATGCGTAGAAAGCGCAGCAACAGTTTAATGAAATTCTTTAAATTGATGCGATTATTTCTAAATAAAGTTTCATACCATTTGCTTATTTCTTCAATTTCTATATTAAAAGGTAACTTGCTGTACCCGTGCAGATCATCTATGCATGTGCGAGCGAAACACTATACTAGGCAGCATAAAATGATAACGCCCCCAACCACCCCTTGTTTTCCCCCTCACTGCCCCATTGTGTGGTCTGAATATCCCCCCGGGCACCCACGGTGTTTGGTCTTCTTAGGAAAGTAAATCTCGTTTTCAATGGAGGGCGCCACTCTTATTGTCAGTGTGACTACATTTCCTGTTTCTTCGTCTTGCTACAAAGCAATAAATCCACACAACAATCGCGCTCAACTAACTTTGAAACTATTCAACTCGGCTCTAATAGTCAGCATTATTGAAGCTATTGTTTCCCTACCCCGTCCTATCATCATAGGGGGCGACTTTAACGCCCACCATTGGTCATAGGGGAGTAATTTTTGTAATGCACGGGGGCCTATAATCGACTCTTCTTTGCACCCTCTGAATCTAAACCAAATTCACAATGGTTCGCCCACTTTTACTAGGCTCTGGAACGGATCGATCCAGGAGTCTGTTTTGGATCTGTTCTTGTGTAGCCCAGCCCTCACGGATCGTTTTGGATTTCATGTCTCTGATGATCAACGTGGGAGCGACCATCATCCTGTCTTGCTTGTTCCTGCTAGATCTGCGGTTAATGGTGGCCCCAAGCGCAACAAGATTAATTCTGGCCGCCCATATGTTGAACATGGTACCTTTGGCAGGTGGCTTGAAGTTTGGAATACATTGCGGGTCGGACGCCATTTCAAATTCATCCGGTCAAATCATCCCGTCTGGTGGAAACCGATTTGCAACATTGCAGTACGGGACCAGAGGCAGGCCTTCCGCCAATGGTCTCGTTATCCATCTGATGAAAAATGGTTTGCATTCCGTGCTATATCTGCAGAATCTAGATTTATCCCCAGGAACGAAAGACTGTCCTTCGGTTCGCAGGTCAGATCGGGACTGTCTGCATCTCGTATTTGGGACCTTATGCGGCCTCAGAACCCCAGGCCGCATATCTCCTGGGTTTTTGACTCTTCTGGTAGTAAAGTTTTGCAGGGCAGAGATATGGCTAATGCATTTAATAGTAGGTTTGCGGAAGTGTTTCAGCTGCCTAGCGTATCCTGTAGCCCACTGGCGATAGCTACATGGTCAGTTGACTCGGAAGCCTTACCTCTTACTATGTCCGAGTTACAGACTGCTCTCTCCAACTGCTGGCCTGGCGCCGTTGGAGTTGATAAAATATCTTACGACCAAATTAAGGCTCTTAGTGAGCCAACAATGCATGATTTGCTTGCTTATTTTCAGCGCTTGCTGGATGGTGGAGATGTCCCTTCATCGTGGTTATTCACCATGCTGGTCCCTGTTGGGAAGTGGGGAAAGACTAGATCTGCTATGGTGAATTATCGTCCGATAGCACTCCTCTCACGCATGAGTAAATTGTATGAGCATGTTTTGGTGAACAGATTATGTTGGGTTGTCAATCATTCTGGTCGCATGTCCAGTCTTCAGTATGGTTACCATGACAATCATGGCGCCCAGAATGCCATCCTCTAGCTTGAAACGGGTATCAGGGAAGCGTGGCTGTATGGTAATGTAGTGTTAGCTGTCTTCCTTGATATCCATGCTGCGTATGATATGGTATTGACAGAATGGGTCAGGTACTCTCTGTTCAGGTTGGGCATGGACAAGAAGCTGGCTTATGCCATCCTTGCACTTTTGGGCAGGAGGCTTTTTGTAACCAAGGCTGGTGATGCCTGGTCAGATACCCTTGAAACGGAGCGTGGGCTCCCGCAAGGGAGTTGTCTGAGCCTTATTCTTTTTGCTTCTGTTATCAACGAAGTGTTGGTTGAACTGGCACTTCACACTAACATTGTAGCATACGCTGACGATGTTGCTGTCTGGTTAATTGGCAGTGATGTTCACGTTCTTGTCTCCTCCATGGAACTTGTGCTTGATCTTGCCTCGCAGTTGCTGGGCTCTCGCGGTTTGTCTTTGGCGCCCAGCAAAACTGAGGCCATTGTATTTGCTCGGGGTCAGCCCATCACTGTCTCTTTGAGGGTGGGTATGGCCCGGATTGCCTCTTCCGCTTTTGTTAAGTATCTCGGTGTTCTGTTAGACCATCAGTTGTCATGGAAGGATGAGGTAGCAATGGTTCGTCAAGGTGTTGTGGGAAAGCTTTGTACGCTTAAGGCGGTGTCATACTGTCGTCTCTCTGCTAGGCGCTCAGTCGTGCTATCCTTTTACTGGACCTTCTTCCGCTCTGGTGTAGATTATCATCTGCCATTTCTGGCTGGGAGTAAGCAACTGATCAATGTCATACAAGTGGCTATCAATGGATGCCTACGCACTGTGATGGGTTGCATTGCAACTACTCCCATTCAGTCACTGCATATCGAGTTAAGTGAGATACCACTCTATCTTCGGCCTGTAGGGGTTTTGGTGAGATCATGTTGGCATTCTTTAAGTAGAGGAACGGGTTACCCATTGTGTCGCATCCTGTCTGATTATCGGACACTTGGTCCTGCTGTGAGGGCCTGCTTAGGATCTGCTGGTCTGGGGGCATCACTCCTTCTTGACCTCTTCCTTCTGCGATTTGGTGACCCCCTGTATGTCTGTCCGAGTCTTAGTGCTATTTTTGGAGTCAGATGGCTATTGAGATTTATTGTGATGCATCCTTCTGTCGTGATGTTTTGGAGGGCGGGGTAGGCATCTTCGTCCCGGCTCTAAAGTATTGTCAGAGTCATTTTCTCCCGAATCTGACCTCCATTTTACTGGTGAGCTAGTAGCTATATCGGCAGCTTTGGGATGTTGCTCTTGACCTCCAGCTGCCCCATTTCGTAGTGTGTTTGGACTCTGCCTCTGGCATTCAATTTCTAAGGAGGCGTTTTGAAACGCAGGCCTTATCAAACCCACTGGTTTATGAGATTGCGTGGAAATTCTTCCAAGCTCAGCGGCACGGGATTGTGTCCCTAGAGTGTGTCCCTGGGCACTCTAATCTTCATGTCAACGAGATGGCGGATGGGCTTGCGCGAAGCGGCTATCTGTCCCGCCTGAACACTATCACTGTGCCTTATACGCCTAAGGACCTACGTGTGGTTGTCAGCGCTTGGCTGGACCGTCAATGGCAGACGGCGTGGGCGAATGGATTATCTGGAAGGACTCTCTATGGGATTTACCGGGACATCACGCCCCCCCCCCCCCCCCCCCCCCGCATTTTGTCTTCTTTGCCTGTTGGCTGTGGTGGTACAGTGTCTCGCCTGCTCACGGGCCACTCTATTCTCAGGAGCCACGCCTTCTGTGTGGGCTGAGCTCCTAGTTCGTTGTGCGAATGTGGTGCGGCTGAGACGATTGGTCTCTTCCTTCTTGAGTACCCGCAGTGGTACAGGCTCCGATGTAAATACCTTGGTACATTTGATCTGGGGTTATACTTGCCAATGGCACTTGGCGTGGCTCCTCACGTGCCAGCGACGCTTGCCCAGTTCCGTACAATTGTTGCCTTTTGCCATGCGACAGGCAAGCGGGTGTGACATGGTGGGACTGTGTGGGGTGGCATGCGGTTCGTCTGCTTCCGTAATCGTATCTCTTTGCAGCGTCCTGTGGGATTCGTTCCTTCCTTCATTCCTGTATTCCTGTATCCCTGTAGTCACCTGTAGTAATCTGGTTCTGCTGTTAGTCTGTAATTTAGAGTTTAGTGTATGCAGGGTGCATGGCTACGGGCCGTTACCCTCAATGAAATTCCATTCCATTCCATTCATCTTTTGTGGCCATTGTTAGACTTCCACATTGTTAGTGTCCACTTATTCTTACCAGGGTAGTAGAGTTGAGTTGGGATTAACTAACGGGTGAAGCAGGTTCCATCTCCCTCCACAAACAAGCTGACCGCAAAGTCATTCTTGTGATCACATACAACAGCAACAGTGAGAGAAAAGCAGAATTGTATGCATTCAATTTATGATGAATAGCTACAAGATTCAGCTTTAAAATATGGAGGCGATTATAGTAGCACCTTATTCGATGTCGAGATTTTAATTTTTTAAACATGGTGGACGTCTCCATGGTACAAAATAAAAATATAAATTTTGCATTCGAACATGACGTCATTTATGTCCTGCCTCTGATTCGTCGCTCTCAAGGTTTGGAGCAAACCCTAATGCCCTTCTCCATTTCTAAGCCTTTATTAAGATTTGTCAGGATTAAACATGCATAAGAACCTATGAAGTAACCCTCAAGAGTTTTAACATTCTGGAGCGCTCTTCTGCAATAGAAAATAGACGACGTATGTAGAGGTATTCCAACGTTTAAAGTAAACCGGACTTTTTAATATGATGGCATTTCGCTCAAGAGAGCAGGCACAGAGATGCGCAAATAGCCCTCGCATGGAGCTATGGTTAAAACTCGATTCAGACATAAGTACGTAGCATTAAGTGATAGCATAGCTGCACAAGTTGCAAATTCCAACTCTGTACTCCCATGTTCTCAGCGTGGCAAGAAGTATATAGATGGTTGTTACCAGTGTTTGAAACAACGGTGAGGAGGATATGGCATTTGTACCTCTGAAATTGTGTGTTATTGTTCCGTTGATTTGATTTTTATTGAACCTACTCTGCCTTCAAGCCATCCGCTCAGTATACAAACTACTTAGTGCCTACTTACATACTAACCCAGAATCCAAACACAGTACAGACCGACCCAGCAGCACAAACCAGCCGTGACCCTACTCCCATGGGAATGCGCGGGGGCACAAAAATCAACCAGGAAGGGCAGACCCAACATCACTGTTCAAACCTGCACGCAGCTTGGCAGAAACCAAGGACTTGGCCCAATCCTTCCCCTCCCCTTCCGGGTGGAGCATGAGGCGAGTCCCGAAGGACCTCAGACAACGGATCCCCCCTCAACATAAATTGCCGTTGCGATGCCCATTGGGGACGCTGCAAGAGATAGTGTGCAACCGTCTCCGGCCCACCACCACAAACACACTCTGGCGACTGAGCCCACCCAAGCGAGCAAGATGGGCCCGAAGTAGGACATAGCCCGTGCGCAACCGCGACACCAGGCTAACGTCCCTGTGGGAAAGACTGTTCAGCAACTGTGGAGTAGCAGTTGAAGGATGCAAAGAGAAGAGCCGCCTCCTCGTCGCACCTTTAGCCGAAACCGCCTCCCATTCCCCTGGATAGCCCTACCAACAACAGGCCTCAAATCACGTGGACCGAGAGCCAAGCGTACTTCACTGCACCCTTCCCTGCACCTTGGTAAGGCAGGGCATCAACCAACTCATTACTGAAAAGACCCAATGCCTCTTCACCCACCCAATCAACACACAAACCCCTCGCAAACCCAAAGTATGTAACGTCCACCCCACCTCCCACGCAATCGAGTGCGAACACTGGAGCGTCCAGAAACACCTCCTAACCCTCACCCTGCTAACCCTAACCCCTGCGAATCCTAACCCTGCTAAAGAGTCTGTCAGAACACAAAATTCTGAGAAACTCAGTTCCGACCCCACGTCAACAGCCACAGAGACTGCAACCAACTCGCCCACAAAAGGTGATGGGAGAGCACAAACTGTGTACCCATTCTCCAAACGCAGCTCAGAGATGCACACCCCTACCCCCCACTCCCGTGTTCACAAAGGAAGCGTCACAAAACACACGGGTACAGGTACCAAACAGGCGCACTGGAACCACCAACACCGGCAATGGGTAGGTACCTAGACACCCCCGACCCAAGAGGGAAACACCCAGCCCCGGGGCACCAAGCAGTACCTGGGCATCCGGGAACAGGAGCCCATAATCACATAGAATGAAAGCAAGAGGATCCGCCTGGCCCCTCGCAATCGCCCACAGGCAGAGCCTCACCAGTAAATCCTTTGCCCGGTTGCTCCCATGCTTCAACATGAATAGCATGAATTGGCGTCAATGGCAAACAGCCAGTAACCACCCACAAGCAGTCGTTCACAGCTACCTGTAGCCCATCCATAGCCCACCGCAAGATAGCTAAAAGTGTGGCATGAAAATCCGCACAAGACCACAAGTACACTCTGCGTAGGCCACAACCCTCCTGCATCATGCCACCGACCTATTGCCGACCAGCGACTTGAACACCCCAAGCCGGCTCGAGAGGTTCCTGAGCACAACAGCCACATCATGCACCCAGCTAAGCTCAGAATCCAATAAAAACCCAGATATCAGACCTTCTGAGCGGACTGAATCTGGGTGCCGTTCACACAGAGAGAGGTCTCACAAACTCGACCCCCACTTAAAGACCATGAGCTCTGTTTTGGCACTAGCTAACTGGAGACTCCTGGCTGCGAGAGCCCTAGAACCGCTACTGATAGCAGCTGCCAGTGCTGGCAGGATTCCTGGCAGTTCCCTACTTGTGAGCCTGACAGCCACGTCATCTGCATAAGCTACCACGATGCCGGCCAAACTCATTTCCATGAAGACAGCGTTGATAACAACCGCAAAGAGCACCGGGCTGAGGCAACTCCCCTGGGAGAGCCCTCAGTCAGTGTCTCTAACCCCCGATCAGAATGGCCCAACCCTAGTGGCGAATGCCCGTCACCCAAGCAGATCGATGACCACAGCGCTCACCTTACCTTACGGCTAGCCCCCAACCTAACCCACTGAACATCCACCATGTCATTTGTTGCCCTGATATCCAGAAACACAGCCACAGCAAAATAATCGTTCAGCCATGCCTTACAGATCCCGAATTCCAGAAACAGCATTGCATGTTGTGTCCCGTGTGGTGCCTACGAAAACGGATTGTGCACCAAACAGACGCCCTGAGCCCTCAAGCTGCCACACAAGCCTGCTCACAAGCATTCTTTCGTAAATCTTCTGAGCACAAAACAGAAGTGCGATCGGCCGGTAACTAGCAATGGCCGAACGGACCTTGCCCCTTCCCAAGACTGGAGTCAAGATTGAAAAAATCCAAGACTGAGGTAGAGGGGCCCCGTCAAACCGGCTTTGAAAAAACTGAGGAGTGTACAGTAGCCCTCATCCCCAATGCCTGAAGATCGTCGTACGATACCCCATCAATGCCCGGTGCACTGCCAACTCGGCAAGCGCAGCAGGCAATTCGATTGTTGCGTTCGTTGCTGCAATAATAATGTTGTTGTATTAGTGGAGATTAAGTAATCGCGTACTTATTCTTCTAGGAGATTAGGTGTTAGCACACTTAATCTGTGTCTAAAACAACGAAAAGACGTGTAAAAGTGCTCGTGCACTTGAGTTTGAGTTTGAGTTTTTATTAAGCCGAAAAGGCCTTCAAGCCATATGCTCACGTTACAAACTAACTTAAACACTATTTAAACATTAACACACAAGGTCTCCATCATCTCGCCTCACACACATCAAGTACCTGGCCAGGCCGGCCTTTATGCGACAAAATACCGACAGAATGTGAGAGGGGTGCCGAACCAACGGAGTAGGCCACCTGAATCACGAATCGAAATAGTATCATAATCGAATCATAATCGAATTATAATCGTGTACTTATTCTCTGCTTAAAACAATGTAAAAGACATAATACGGCATTTACACATCCAATTGCAACAATCAAGTATGGGTACAATTCCTATTTATATTTTCAAAGGCGATGTGATATTGAAATGCTTCATAACCGCATAAAATGTATACATATACGTACGCACATACATTTGCACATACATATGGGTAATATGATGAGGGAAGGGCCAATGCCCTTGCTAAAAGCTATCAAGACCATTCTGTTGATAACTTCATGAATATTCATTACGTATCATGAAAATGAATTAAAAACGTGTAAGAGACAAAGACTCATTATCAATCCAAAAACTAGCATGAAAATCGAACCAAAATAATTATAGACATTAATTTAAGAATGCGTTTAAATAGTTGTGTAACTGATTTATGTAGGAATTTCGCCAACCCAATTTCAAGAAATTCCTGTGCAGTCTAAACGAGTTTATCAATGATTTACTTAAGATGGCTGACTTAGGAATTAAAATGTGTAACACACAAAATAGAATTAAAATATAAATATCAGCGGTGTCGTAATATGCAATCGGTGTAGAGTTCCTCTAAACACTTAGTTTTTCAAATCCTCAGTAGCCCACCTTTAAGGTTCCTTCCTCACCCTGCGCAATGCATGAAAGACAGTCACCTTACAGACCCTTTTCTTTCTAGATAAATGCATACAATCAACCCCTTACACGCCACGTTCGCACAGCCATACCAAACATGTACAACATCACACTTCATAAATGCATGTAGTTGGAGTCACAGATGATTGCTATCAAGTGTACAGTTCAAGTTACCACGATTTCACTAGTGGGGAAACTAGTTCACTATGCCACACTTAGGTCGTATGTTCCGAATGAGTTTTAAAAAACATTTCGACCTTGATTATCAGCTGTACGTGAATCCATGATAAACTTATATGAACCACCATTAAAACCACCATTGGTGCAGCTTTAGCTTCTTGCAAAACGAACGGGATCCTGGATTCAATTTCTTCAAGTCTAGCTCCGGGAATTGTCCAAATCATAGAATCTTAGAAATAATGATCACTTGGTAACGACTGGCTTTGGCTACTGGGTTCCGGCAAGGTCGAACCATTCTTTTTGCAACAGCTGGATTACATTTTTCTTATCGATTTATAGCATTATTAACTTAGCCCTTTGTGGTTACGACTATTTTAAATTGCCTGGAATGATTCAGTTTGGCTATCCATCATTGAAATGCCCTTTTGGTTTCTTGAATGGAGATTTAAGAGAACGTAATGTGCCTACTGTTAGAATGTAGTGTGTATTTGAGAGAATGTGATGTGTCTTGGGCTCTTCAACATTTTGTATTGCACAGTTTATAAACAATAACAAAAAAAGACGTTTTCTCGCCTGTGTCCTGAAGCAGCTGAAAGCAACATTGAACGAGACGTCACTGCTCGTTGCTGACCCGCCATTTTCCTTGAAACGAGATGACACTTTGTCAATGAAGGAGATAGGCGCTGGAAGGGGTTACCGCCATGAGACAAGCTGCCACTCCCGTCAATGCTAACATGCTGCCAAGAGATTTCTAATCATCCATTTATCTTGAATAACACAGATATCTTGTCAGCCTATTCTGGTTTGCTGAACACGTTCGCATAGATTTCTTATTGTTACTTACGCCAGAAAACTGCGATTACTTTAACTGATAGCATTTATCAGCCTTCATTGATTCAACTGCAGCGCATTGGCCTTCATGTTAAAATGCCCTAATAAAATGAAGTGCACGCAGATGTATACGATGTTGCAACGAATGGTGGAAGTGGTAGTTCAAACGGAATAAGGGTTCGTACCTGGATTTGTCAACAAATTCGTTAGGCTTATAAACTCGCAAAAATTGAAGTTTGCCATACATACGCTTGACAGTCACATCATATATCTTAAAATGTAATTTAAACATTAAATTTATTTAATTTAAAATCTAGAACGATCACATATTACAACAGACTATGATATAAAAAAAAATTTAATGTTAGTATTTTGCTAACATACGCACATTAAAAATTAGACTTAAAAATTGTACCTTTATTACAACTCTTCTGTTTTGGGATCAACAAGTGCTATGGTTGCACAAAAATTGCTTAATACGTAACATTGGTTGGATGTTGACATTTACTAAAATCACCATGTTTTTAAATTTTACAGAGACTGCTTAGTTGTTTACACTTATTGATGATGCTATATTGTATATTTATAAATTTGTGCTTCGTTTATTGACAACGGGTGAGGCGATAGTTTACTAATAATTGCTTAAATTTATTCCTTGAAAAAGTCAAAAATTCGAACATTACCGATAAACTGCAATTAACACATTGTATTGTACATGTAAAATTTATATGCCATCTTCCAATATTAATGCAAAAAAACGCTAAAGCATAGACTAACGGGTGTAAGACCGTTCATTTGATTTATACTCATTAAATCACGGAAACAAGAAAAAACATGTAGGGTGTGATGCTAACACAAATTGTTACAGTCGATTGGAACCGAAACATTTTGATTTAGGACCACGACTTACGTGATTTTTCTTGTTTCAACCTGATTTCATGGATTTGTTTGGATTTTCTGTTTAAATGCAGCATTACAACCTGCTTCATACGCATTAGCATTTTTTAAATTGTATTTTCACTTTTACATGACTACATGATTTTTCTTGTTTCAACCTGATTTCATGGATTTGTTTGGATTTTCTGTTTTATTGCAGCATTTCAATCTGCTTCATACGCATTAACATTTTTTAAATTGTATTTTCACTTTTATGGCTTAAGCATAAAATGCCATCGCTCTGTCGTGTACTTTCCCTTTTTAAGCCTACGGAAGCCCGAGGAACGAAAATGTAAGCATCTGTGGCGAATGAAGTAAACGATAGAAGGGCAAACGAATGGACTCATTCCATTTTTCGTTGTCTTATTTTTTTTTTTTTTTTTTGCCTTTTGCAGTATTCGCCCTCATCTTCCAAAACGGGTTCTATTCTTTGGAAAAATCTCTTCATTGCTGAACAAATATCATCTCTTCCGTTCTGTCTGCGCGCTCTTACTGCTGCTGCTTTCACATGGTTACATTGTCGTCGACGTCCTCTGGAAATTAATATTGAAACCACTTACTGAGGATAATGATTTCGATGCTTTGTTACCGTCTTTCAATATACGTAGCAGCAGCAGCACAGGAAAACGGTTCGCCGTTTTGTGGCTCGGCCCTCATATGCGCATCACTCTGTCCTTTGCCAGAGTTAAATTGACCGTCAAACTGCCGAATCTTGATGGTTTCTTCCCTTTCTTTCTTTCTTTTCCACACACACACACACACACACACACGCACATACACACTATCCCCCTTTCCACTTACTATGTCTCTCTGTTGACTTTGTAGGACACCGAAATTGGTTTTGATGTTATATTTTATATCTTTGTCAATGAACAGCCCTCACTTCGTGTGTGTGTGTGGCTCTTAGGGGTCCAATTCATCTACTTCTGGATAACATTATCTGCATGTTTTAAAACGTCACCATTTTTTTTTTTTCTTTTTCCCTCAATAACATTTTCATGCAATACTGACAACGCTACACGTCATTACGGTAAGTCTTATTTTTATTTGTCAGAATTTAGAATGTCACGTTTACATCATTAGCTTTTCATTGTTTTGAACAACTTTCTTCTGTTTTTGTCTGAACACAGAAGAGATTTTATTTGAAACACAGAAGAGATTTTATTTGACTTACAAGCCTGATGGAAGAAGGATATATTTTTAAAGCACCTATCCACTAAGTTGTTTTAGGCTTATTTCTTTTCTTGTAGTTAGAGAAAGTGACGGCAGTAACTGTTTACAAAATGATTTACTGGGAAATAAATGGAGAATGTTTGTTCTTATCTGAAGGTTGTTAGAGGCTGTTCCATGGATTCTGCCTGATAATCCAAAGAAAAGTGGAACCAGAAGGAGACGAATTCTCTATGGGCGAAGACAGATTTCTTTAATGATCATTTTGTCAGTTTGTCATGAAGTTACAACTAGTGTTCGATAGAATCCCAAAGTTTTAGTTTACCGTGGCACAATGCAAACTTCAGAAAATCTCACGACTAAATAAACTAATACAAAACCCTGTTTAAAAATAAATAAATAATTTTGTAAACAGCTACCATCTTCGTTTTATCAGGGGTAGCATAAATATAAGAGGACGTGTATATAATGCGCTCCTGGTTTTATCTAGAAGACTTACACTGCTCGTTACTGTATCAATACGACAGTAGTGTATGTAGAATACAACGACCAAGTGCCTTATGATAGAGAGAACTGAACTAGCCTGGCCAGTTGAGGTAAGGTGAAAAGCAGCAGTTCCAAAATAGGTGCCGCTCCGTTTATTAAGTATGGCTACGTCGTCAAGAACAAATAACGTCATGAACAAATGACGTCTTACAGACAAGATAATTTATTAAGGGTAAAGGATGGGGTTGATGGCATCTAGGACGATATATGGTAAAAGACTAGCAGGTTCACGGCTTGAGGCGCAGCCAGCATCGATACCTCCGCTTTGAGATTATGGGATGGCAGCCGCCATTATGATTGGCATGGGGCAAACAATGTTCGAGAAGCACTAGTCCGACGAGTAGGGAAAAACACGCATGGCTACAGTACACTGTGATACTCTTTGCAAATTTATCCTAGCACAGGAAAAAGGTTTGCACGAATTTTCCAATAGCTGTTTGATTTTAGAAATTAATTTTTGCATCATTTTTAAGATACACAGTGTTTTCACATTTTTGGTAACCTGCTCAATACATGTTTACCTGAATCGCACCATTACGACAGAAATGATGAATTTTGAGATGTGTATTCTAGAACGATCATGTAAACCGCAATATGGTAATCCTACAATATATTTATTTATTTATTTTAATTACAAAATTATTGTAATCCCTTACAAAGAGCATGACAGCAATTTCAAATTAAAATAACAATTTCACGAATCTCATTCAAGCGAGAGCAGAGACGCGACAGGCGTGAAAGGGGTACATTAAGAGGCGCCGCCATATTCTTCTTGTCTGAATGAGATTCGCAAAATTGTTGTTTTAATCTGAAATTGCTGTCATGCTTTTTACAGCGGGTTACAATAATTTTGTAAATAAAATAAATAAATAAATATATTGTAGGATTGGCCTTTGGCGAATCTCATCAGATCTCATTCAGACGAGAACCGGTAGTTGGCTGGCGCCATGTTGCGTTGTAGACGTCGGCCAAGCGTTGGATGGAAGGCAGATTGCGAAGGTTTGTAATGTGTTGTTTCTAGTACAGTTGCCACCCCCTGATGGCATCGCCCTTTAAGTAGTAGCATATAAATATAATCTAGGCAGCAATACCCATACACTACAATGACCGCTAGCAAGTTTCAGAACATATCTTTTCACGCTACATTAGGAAGCAAAACAAATTCTACTAAGGAAAGAAAAAAAAAGAGAGAGAGGTTTAGAACAATGAAAATGCAACTAGAAAGCACATGAAATTTACTAACAACTAACTCTTAACTAAAGTGTGTTTTCACTGTTGGTTACTTCCGACTTAACGAGTTTTAGTCTTCTGTACAGCCGTACCGGCTGAGAAGACTATCGCAACGACTTTGTCCGTCCGTCCGTCGCTTTTTTCAACTTCGCAACGGTACCAGATATTGACGACCATTGTTTACAACGTTAGATTCAGTGTAAAATGTTAATTAAATAACATCGCAAATTAAAACATCGTTACTTCCTTACAGCTAGTAGACTTCTTCGACGTAACTAAATTAAATAATAACACTTGATCGTCGAATTAAAATCCTAAGGTAACACTCAATAAAAACAAATGGATTTTAGCTTCGTTTAAAATAGTCTCGTCGCATTGTTGCATGAATGAACAGGATTGCCGTCGAACCAAATTCTCCATTAGGCCTTTCTGCTACTTACGAAATTAAAACTGCATTTTTTAAAATTGTGCCTAAAAATTAAAATTAGACCTAAAATCATGTTACCATGGCAACGTCAAGTTGCTACGCGTCGATGTTGGCTGAGTCAACAGCGTCTCTCTCGGCGTCTCTCTGCTACCACTGATCTATATAGGCTACGTTGCGCGTTACGTTGTAACACTGTAACTGTATGCCTGTAGGTGCACCGTGTTGCAAAAATGAATAGGCTTACTGTACAATCCATATCTCCGTTATCTGCTACTTACGAAATTAAAACTGCTGATTAAAATTAGGACTAAAAGCTGACAATTACGCCTAAAAGGTAAAATAAGCTAACACATTTTTAACCGGCAATTGGATTAGTATAGCTGTTGTAGTGCATGATAGAGGTGTGCGCCTCAACATTGGAAGTGGAGGAACTGTACAGAAGACCGGTGCGACTAGGCAGTCGCTGTAGCCGCTTGTTTGACGTAGGTACAATTTGTCACAAGTACGGCTCACTACTAATTTAGGAAGAGGTCCTTTGGCATGACCATTGCCCCCTGACAGTGCAGAAATGATCAGGCTCAGTCCTAACAAGTCTGTGCAAAACAGAATACTTTAAACACCGATCGGCATGCAGCCATCGCACCTCAAAACAATCCTTGGAATATAAATAAATAAAATAAATTATTCATTCGTCGCTCAAAACAATCACGACAGGACAGGGCAGGGCCGATAAAAGGTCTCTTACGCCTGCCCACAATTTTTTTAAGAAGTGGTGAAACGACAAAAATTACCTAAAAAGACCCGCCAAACTAAGCTAAGGAGTAATGGGTAAACGACAGGAGATGGCTACTTAACTTTGACAGTTTGCCTTAAAAGATGCCACACTAGCGGCCGTCACCACAAGATTCGGCAACGAGTTCCAGGCCTTCACCCCTAACCGAAAAAAAAAACTAGCGCCGACGTGTCGTGGAGTAACTCCTCTCCACCAGTTTCAACGAGTGCTCCGTAGTCACATAATCCTTTCGCAGCTCAATAAATACCCATAATGAAAATCCACCATGTTATATAGCATCAGAAAGGTCAGTGTTAAATCAAATTTGAGCCCGCGCAACTCCAGAGTATATACATTCAGAATAGGATTTGCACCCAAGGCCAGATATATACTCTTGGTAAACCGGCACTGAACCGATTTGACACAGTCGATGTCAATAGCCAGGCGTGATGACCAAACATGGCAGGACGTTCATGTTTAGGTCAAACAACACAATTTTGGCCCTGACAGAAGTATGAAGGTTGCCATAAAACAAAACAGGGTCTGAGCATGAAAAAAATCTTTGCCTTTTTAGTCTTCTGTACAGCCGTACCCGCTGAGAAGACTATTGCAACGACTTTGTCCGTCTGTCCGTCCGTCGCTTTTTTCAACTTCGCAACGGTATCAGATATTGACGACCATTGTTTACAACGTTAGATTCAGTTTGAGAAGTTAGTTAAATAACATGGCAAATTAAAACATCGTTACTTCCTCATAGCTAATAGACTTCTTCGACGTAACTAAATTAAATAATAACATTTGATCGTCGAATTAAAATCCTAAATTAAAATCCTCAATAAAAACAAATGGATTTTAGCTTCGTTTAAATAGTCTCGTCGCATTGTTGCATGAATGAACAGGCTTACCGTCGAACCAAATTCTCCATTAGGCCTATCTTCTACTTACGAAATTAAAACTGCTTTTTAAAATTAAGCCTAAAAAATGAAAATTAGGCTTCATCAACAGCGTCTCTCTCGTCACTTCCCTATACTACTACTGATCATAGGCTACGTTGCGCGTTACGTTGTAACACTGTAACTGTGTGCCTGAAGGCGCATCGTGTTACAAAAATGAATAGGCTTACTATACAATCCATATCTCCGTTAGCTGCTACTAACGAAATTAAAACTGCTGGTTAAAATTAGGCCTGAAAGCTGACAATTACGCCTAAAATGTAAAACAGGCCTAAAAGCTAACACATTTTAAACCGGCAATTGTGATGGCTACTGTTTTTAGATTAGTATAATAGAGATAGCTGTTGTAGTGCGTGATAGAGGTGTGCGCCTCAAAATTGGAAGTGGAGAAACTGTACAGAAGACCGGTGCGACTAGGCAGTCGGTAGCCGCTTGTTTATAAAGTTGCCAAGGAAGTCAGATTTTAAATTCCGGTTAAACCAAACCTGAGATCTTTGTTCGAAACATGGTCAAGAAGGAAGCCGTGAAGGTATTACACAGTATTCGGGTGCCCATGTGAACGTCCTTACATTTTGGATCAGAAATTAGCTGTTGCCAAAAGTATGACCAACACTCCAAGGTTAATAAAGACAATGATAGTACAAAGTTTAAGAATATAAGCAAATCTGGGCATCTTTACTCTGGATATGTTAACATAGAGGTCGATAACGTAAATAAAGAACAATAGCGGTCCGAAAACAGAACCTTGCAAATACTGCCGCTAACACCACACTAAAAATACTTGAATGACTCATCAATAGAAATGACATGAGATACAAGTATGAGTTTTTATACATCAATAATACCATACTCGTGCCCTTGTAGCATATTCCGTTTGCACAATGCATAAACACAATAAGATAACATCAAAACTACAAAATCACTTTCCACACGTGTGCAAAAAAACCTAATAACACAATTGAAACTTACCCTCCTGAAAAGTTTGCCAAAATTGACACAACGCACATAAAGTATACACCACTGACTCAAGATGATGTGTACTGACGCAGGGTGGAAGTTATGTCAAAGTAAAAACTTCAAATATCATTAATTGTAAATGTTTTTGAAAATTTGAGCTAATCTGTCACGATCAAAAATTTTTTTATAACATTCATACCACGAGATTGGTATGCAGCAATCGTGTACGCTGAAGATTCATTATGATTTTTTCAACACTGTGAGCGAACAGTTCGTGTTTGATGGAGATCAGCGGAGTGCCAGTTGCTTTGGAATGTAGAAAACTGGCATTGCTCTAGTCACCAGCAGGAATGTCTTGTTCATGATGTATTTTCCTGGAGCAAAGGGTGACAGAAGTATGGCCCAAGTAAATGAACCTACATTCACACTGTGTGCAACATCAAGGTTGTAGTCTGACAGTTCATTGGCAATGGCTGTGCAGTGAATGGAGCAACTCACGTTGGGAGTTGTAGGTACCCGAGTTGTCAAAAACATATTTGGAGGTTAGTGTACTCCCAGCTGATGCTAGGTAAGATGCACCTAGGATCTTCTACATGTCACAATTGACAACAGCACCATTATTCTTTTTCTTCATTATTCATTTCTTCTTTATTCTTTTTAAATCTTCCTTTTGCTTTCAACTAAGATGCTCAACAAACCAGCTGGGATGTAAAAATGTCAAAAACAAAACATTAGAACAAAATTTCTAATGTTTATTTTTTTACTTTTCTACTGAACACGAGTCATTATGATGGCATTTGAATCTAAATAAATAAATAAATAAAATAATAATTTTGCAGGGAGGTCAGCGATTAGTATACAATATTTATAAATCTTTTATCACGTAATCGAACTCATATTTACACGTTGTTACCTCACACCATCATTATGTAAAGATTCAACCATACCTCTTAAATAAAAAGAAAAAGAAACCAGGTCGGTACTAAAATCGGTCTCATTTCCCCGCTGAAATAAAAATGGCCTTCGTTTCCATAAGCTTATACAGCAACCTGCTTGAACCAACATAGCTTTCCTTGCAAAATACCGACTGTTAAAAAAAAAACAGATTTCAGGGCAGCCTGAAGAAATGAGGGAAGTGCAAATTTTCCACCATTCATTGATTGCCTCCAGCGGCAACTGGTGGAAAAGTACTTCCGAAAAGGAGAAGGGTGGAAACCTGGGGAAAGGGGGTTGGAGTTGCGCCTCGAAGCCCTCATCTCCGGAAGGCGCTACTTACAACCACTCGAGACGCTGCAGAAACCCTATTACAGCTTGGTTTTATGTTGTGACAAAGTCATAAAGAATCTGTTTTCGGGGAGAAACTTCAAGCAATCATGGTAGAAAGAAGTTAGTCCTAAAACGTTGATCGGCATTCGTCTGGGGTGGGAGGAGTGGTGAGGGACTACATGTTCATTTGACCTTGGCGTGTCATTGAGATCAAAGTTGGCGTTGCGAAGAAATCAAGGGTAACGGGGGAAGAAGAAGGCATTAAATTAAACGGCTTCCGTAACGGACGATTCGTCGCCTTAATAACCTGGTTTAATTCATTGGACATACTGGCGCCGAATTAAGCGTTATAAGCTTCAGGGAATGAACGCACAAACCAGCAGGAGTTCGTTTACTACTGGCTTTTACTATCAACTTAATTTCTGCAGTTTAAGTCGCATGTTGCCTAGTGAGATTCACTGGATAAAGACGATGGATTCACTCTAGTTCGCTGTATCTTCAGAACATTTTGAATATCTTTTGAGGCAGTATATACAAATTTCAGGCTAGAGTAATTGGCTAGAGTAATTGGGGTTATTAAAGAACTCATGACTGGAATAAAATGATATCTGAAAATGGCGGTGGATTAACCTGGGTCCAATTGTTGCACTCCCTCCCTTTCCTTTAAAATAATTCACGTTTGATTTTCTTTTTTGTAATGTCCTACTGTTGAGATGTCTAGACTGTAACTTTATAGTTTCAATGCCTGTTGAGACATCTACTTGTAACGACCAAAAGTACAGTACCAGGAAGGAAGTTGGAATCTACCACCCATGGGCAGTTGATGACTTCCCCATCCAGAACTCAGCTGAATATATTGTACCCTGGTAGCTAGGTAAGAAAGAAAAAGGTATCGTTCTCCTAGCCTGTCTATTAAGAATTTGACCCTCAAGACATCACTTCTTCTTTCGGTGCCTTCGGACAAGGAGGGCCTTTAATTTATGATAACTAGGATCCCTCCCCTCCCCAAATTATCCAACGACACAGCCATGGGTTTGATAATGTTCTGATTCTGTAGATACGAAAGTGATTTAATCCCAAATGACAGCTGAAAAAAATATGGGACTATATGACGGAAAATATGTGCCTGAAAACATCGGCGTATGTTGCACGAGTTAAAAAAAAAACACAGAATCGATGAGTGAGGCTAAATATTTAGGCAGATTAGGAACTAATTTTTCAGAAAATAGACAACACAGACCATGTTTTTGGATGATAAGGAAATGTGGTGTGTTACATTAATTTAGGTTTGTCTAATTCTTGAGAAAACTTAATTACTAGTTTCATAGCAGCATGAAGAAAAAAAGGAACACTCAAAACTGCTGGATTGAGCATTTACTTACGATGAAGGAGAGTAAAAATCAAGTTTTTCTAAGCAAACATCCACTCCTGATATCGATAACGAACCACAACTGCATCAACAAATGAAACGCAATTTTATTTTCGACAAATTATTTGTTTGTGTTGATCGCCTAGACAAATCAAACGTAACACAATGAATAATGGGCACTACAACTGTTAAAAAGCTTCCACCTACCCATTCCCACAATAAAAAACATGTAAAATACGATCAATACCCCACGATAGGATGAGTTCACGACAAACGATCAACCATCTTGGATCGGGTTGGTAGACCACTGATCTGTATAGCGTGTTTACTGCTGTACAGATCAGTTCTGGATACCTTCGGTTTAAACTGTTTGTATGCTCATTATTCCTTGCGTTACGTTTGTTTTGTTTTGTGTTTTATTTCTTGAAAAAAACTTGAAGGATTTTTACTCATTTATCTCTTCAGCCACAAATTAATTGTAGTTTTATTAATTGTTTTTTAATGCTAAAAATATTTCAGATGACCAAACCTATTTTGCAAATCCTGCTATAACGCTGCAAGTTACGTCTAACATAACCTGTTTCCGCTGCAGGGCGGGGGGGAGAAGGGTGGCAGCCATAACTTCAATACCTGCATCACAGAGGTGCATACTCCTTCAGAAAAAAGCTGAAGCAGATACGGAAATCATCGACCATGGAAAAACGGCAATAATCGAGGTAGAAATTCTGACAAGTAAAATGAAGATGAGTTGTATAATGCATGCTACGTTTGAAGAAGGCAAGGTTTTAGGGTCAGATAATGGTTAGAACCTAAACGAAGCATTAATTATAAGTTCTGGGTCAGTTCACCACTGTGTTTCAAATAAGAATTGGTTTAAAGAATTGGTTAAGTGTGCAACCAAAATAATACGGTCCAAACGAACTTAGGTGAAAACGTAACTTAGGCCACAAATGGTATTGATTTAACTTTTTAAGCTGCACTTTACATTCCATATTTCGATGTATATCCATTTTTTGTAGGCCAAGCTATAATAAATGGTTTTAAAGCTATTTTTGAAAATAGGAATTGTATTTATCACAAAAATATTTCTAAACATATTTTTTTCCACACATTATGTATATGGACTTTTTGTTGCCCAACCTTAAAATTCCTCACCGTAACTGAAGTAAAAATAGCAAGTAATCAAGAAATTACACCAACTAATGGATTCAGCCAACCCTCTAATGTAAATACTACGAACGTAACAACACTAATGACGTCAACGCAGCACAAAATAATTGCATTCTAAAGTCGGTCAGTTGCTCGTAATTGAAAAGAGAAGCTCATCAAACTCACAAATTTTATCTGTAGAAAACGTCCTAAAAGGTAATACATTTCTTTGGCATAGAAGGTTCACGCACATTGCACCCTCTACCTCCCCCCCCCCCCCATCAAATCGCTCAAAGCAAGTTGCTCAGGGGTTTTTCTTCACAAGGGGCATTTAAGACAGAGAGAATGGTTGTAGTCAGGGAGCTTGGATTATACGTAGCTTTGATAGGGTGGCCCCACTCAGTGAACGCGTCTGAGCTAAGCACAGCTATTTCTCGTGGTAAGGTATAGACGAGCGAGATTCAGTTAGTGACGTTTTTGCTCCCAAACCAATCCTCGAAGCAGACGACGCTTGGTTTTTCGAAACCAACAAAAAGGTTTGTTTTAACTAGCCAGTAGTTTTTAACGAAATTAATGAATAATTATGAAATATCTGTACTCTCAATCTTTGCTGAACGTTAAATCACACATTATTAAAATAAAACGAAAAATTCTGACCAGATCACCCGAGACGAGAGTAACTGACGTAGTTGCGTTGAAACCAAAACAATGGCATGCGTTCACGATGGTCGCTTGTGACGGTGCTCTCCTTCTGATAACAAACGTTGCGATTTTCAGGCGCATTGTCGATTGTGCTGGTAGGTTATTGCACTTAAAAAAAATTTAAGCAATTAGAGCGGTCCAGCTTACGTTTGATGATGCGTACTTGTTCGTTTGTTGTCCAATTTTGTGCCGATTCATCGGAAAAATTAAAAGCCAATGAGATGCAAGAATCGGTAAAATGGCGCGAAAAATGGGAGCAGAAACGTCAGACGCGTTTGTAGTAAACAAAGCAGCTCCCCAAATCTCGTACGGTTTCTCGCGGTACAGCGTAATACTAAGTGGGTCCACCCTATCAAAGCTACATGTAATCCAAGCTCCCTGGGTTGTAGTAGTTGTTTTGTAAAAGCGCATAGCCGCAGACCAAATCCTCCATGTTAAAGCTAGCGCATGCGTCGTACATGTCGTGGCATGTGTGGTCGCACACACAATGACCCCCACACCCGGAGTTTCACGATTGCTTGCATCAAACGTTTTAGGATTACAGAAATCTCGACGTATATAGCAGCGCGCGAAGCCCGCCCCCTCAGATGGTGTTTCATACATATCTGTTTAGGGTTAATAAAAAAGTACGGTCAAAAAACACTATTTCAGCGCCATTTTTCGCATGATCATGCCAGGACCTGTGAAAGGTGTTAACGTGGAAGATTTGGTCTGCGGCTAAGCGGTTTAAAACTCTGTTGTTTAAAAGGGAATAAATTCCCTAAGTTTGTTTGGCTTTCAGTCACTCCTAACGCTCCACTTTTAATTTTTATAGTCTGACACCAACTCTGTCTAATTTAAATGCGTAATTTGTATGCTTCTTGTCACCTGTTTCTAAAAAAAAAAATACACATATAATGTAGTCTAAGAAAATAACCCTTTTAATGACAGTTTTTGGATTTGCCCATTTAGTGTTTAGTCAGTGAGCACTGAGCAAGGTAGACTGAGCCTTAAAAAAACGCAACTACTCTTTACTGCAGCCATAAAAAAAAAACGAAACAATTTTTAATGCAGACTGTTTGCTTAGTTTACTTTATTTAGCTGAAAATATTAGGAATAAACGAAAAAACCCAGCAGAGCCAACATTGTGAGCAGCTAAGGATAATAAGCTTGTAGCAATAAATATGAAAAAATCTTGTATCATCAAGAGTCGCCAAAATTATATCTACATAATTAAAATCATATGATGTGCGTGCGTGCGTGTTTGTGCCTCTACTCCTCCGGAACCAAAGCACCTACAAAAATGGGAGTAGGACCAAACGAAAGATAATTAAATTTCGCTTTTAATAGGCCTATTTTCATCGCTGTAACTTGATATTATCACCCTCAAATATGCGAAAGAACCTGAAAAACGTATGTCAAAGTTCGTTTTTTTAAACCCTCTTCATGTTTGTTCATGACGTCATAGTTTGTTCATGAAAATCTCCTCGAGCGAAGAGACATGATCTGGAAAAGGATGCACGGACGACGTATTTTGCAACACACCACATACACATCTTGACTCCTTGGACGTAAAAAAATAATGTTGACCTTCTCTCGAGATAACCGATATCGCATACTACACTCTTATAATTTGCTTGATCGTTTTTTATGTGGAAGGTTTGTCTGTATCATAATTGTTGCATCAAGAAATCTCCTCGAGGGCAGCAAGACGACGCGGAATGAGCGAGCGAAGCGAGCGACTCTGCTAGTGGCAAGTTAGCAGCGATCTTGATAATATCGAGTTAGCAAAGTAGTCCAAAGACCGGCATTCAATTCCTGGACTAAAGGCAAGTGAATATTTTCGTCGTTATTGCTGTTACTTGTCACCCCTATAACTTTGTTGGCTTCATTATCTCTTTTCGTAGTTACTGAATTATACATCTTTTTTTTTTTTGCCTGAGTGGGATCTTCCGAACGTTCCATCACTAAGAATGTGTGCAAAGATGAGGAGGGGCAATCCAAGGTAACCTGTGGCATTCTTAACCAGAGCCATCGAGAAGAATTTATGTTGATCCAACGCAGTTTGGCCAATTCATGAGTACCACTCTTTAAACAAAAACCGTAGCTTACAACTGCATGTTGGATGAAATGGCAGATTGTCACAAACATAACGCTTTCTTAGTTCCCTACCGTTCCCATGACGATAACCCACGCTCATTTTTTATTTGTTTATTTTTTTTATAAGGTGAGAAAGGGAGGCTTTAACTCTTTGTTAGGTTGTGTACCGGTGACAGACAAGCCCTATAGAAAAGGAATGTACCATTTCGATTGTAGTATGTAAAAGATTCTAGGAAATATGCATGGAAACTGTCTATCTCCTTCATGAGATAGCCTATGGCAGTCGAAAGCAGTGTTAAATCTGAAACTTCCACTTTTTAAAATGTATGGTAGTTAATTTTCTTGCAGAAAATGCCATAAACAAACAGACAGACAGACTGACCCAAACCATAAGCACTTTTCCTTAAGGAATCATGCTGCAAACATTAAAAGTCTAGAAAAGTCTAGTATAGAAATGCAGAAGTATATTACAAGCTTAAAACGTCAACAATAATGAAGGTGTGCATTAGATTACTCAGCCTCCCTCACATAATAAATGGCCTAACTATATAATTTAATTACAACGTAAACCACAATGGCCCTATAATCTTTGTCACGGATCTGCTTATAAACGCTTTCAGTTTAAATTGGTGCTAATTAGGTCAATTATCAGGGCATCACTTAGTGTGTGTAATAGGTGCGCTGCAAGCCCTAGTATAATGAAAGGTTTAGAACTCTAGCTGAGCTATTGATTTAGACATAAATGCTCTGGGGTGCAAAAATTAACCATTATCTGTGCCATCATCGTAGTTTTCGACCTCCAGACAAATTTTGATCTTATTACCGTTGATTATTATTATACTGTTCAGAACATATCTCAAAATTCTATCATCAAGCAGCCTACAGGAGGACAATAATTGTCCCCAGACAAATATTGTTAACATGGCGTCGTAATTTTTTTTATTCATTGCATTTTTACTCAACCCAAGAAAGATCACTTGAAGACAAATGCAACTTTAACGAAGTGAATTTGTGGTACAATACAATGATTCTTTTGAAAAAAGCGTGAATAATGTATGTTTACATGGGTAAGTTACACTCTGAATTCGCTCTGCACCAATTACACATCACTATGTACTCGGTCAGCCTCCACACGAATTGTGTACTTATAGACTAACACAGCACAATTCGTGTGGTACTGACAGTGGACAGCGTCTTCAGAGAGTAGGATTTACAACAAAAATTGCAATAACTAAAGACAAGAATTTATAGGGTTTGGGAGGAGAATTTGTAACTCTAAAAAGTCCCTATTGAAACACGTTAGATCGGTCCCCATTAGTTCAGTCCGAGTTTTCAGAGGGCGCCACGTGTTCCTTCTGATAATTTTTGCTCATTTTTCAGCCCAAAGCTAAAGTAAACTAAATTACAACTAAGGTAGGTAAAATAATAATTAAAAGCAAGCTAGTTTCGTTTAGTTTAGTTTAATTTTAGGCTAAAAACTGAATTGAAATACCCACATAAAACACGTGGCGCCCTCTATAAACTAAGACTGAACTAATGCGAATGTATCTAAGAGGTTTCAGTAAGGGTCTCAGTCACAAATTCTCCTCCCAACCCTATAAATTCTTGCTAAAGAGAGTTTGAGGTTAAAATCCTGATAAATTTGTAAGACAAAAGTGAGCTTAATTAAGAAAATTCACACAACCAAAGCAAATTAAAATAAACTGAGATACTTTGGAGGTTGGTCACACTGCCAGTCCAAGCCAGGGAGCCAGAAAAAGAGAGGGACAATTTTGCTACGTAATTTCAATCGAAAATTCTTAGGATCTTTTGCATTCCACGATCGACATGAGCCATAATCGACTTCACAGGGCCCTTCCCTACCTGAAAATGCCTGGGGTAATTGAGGTCAGGCTCGAACGTGCTACCTCTTGCACATGAGCCAGTCGTGCTAATCAGGTTGCCTAGCCCTTAAAAAAAAATTCTACTTTTCGAAAATTTAAAATAGTTAATATAAAACAATGAGCTGCAACCTACAATATTAGTAACCCAAAATGGAACAAGAATTTAGCTAGCCACAAAAAAAAAAAACACCAAAATGTAAAACTGACAAGAGATGACAAACTAACTACAAACTTTCTGCATTTAAATGTTTCTAATTGGGTCATCTTTGTGATAACTCCTTCACATGATCAAATGACTTGAAGACTAGTTTTCTTAGTTTTCTGCAGGTCCCGTCTGTACATTGATCACTGGTTTGAAATAATCTGGCGTCCATTTATTTGTCTTGTAGCCGAACACTTTGACCATGGCTATATATAGCTACCGATGGCTAGATAACTACGAGATTGTCACTATTTTGGAAATCGTTAACTTCTCTGACTTCCTTAATTCTTCTCAAATAACTGGTTCTGCTGTTAAGCCTTTCTCTTTTTTTTTGTTTTCTTTTCTTTTCTCTTTTTCTTACATTAAGTGCAAGAATTACGATTGCAAAAAATCGTGCAGACAAATCCAAGCATGGGCTACCCTACAAGGAATTGCCTTTCTGGAAGTCCACACCAACACATTTGCAAATTGCTGTATCAGCATACAGAATGTAGGCCATTTCCTATGAGTTGGATGCATTTTCTGCAAAAAAAAATTAAGTACAGCACTTTTTATCCTACAAAAAAAGCCCAACTTGGGGGTTTTAATCCATCTTATGGTGGAACAAGGTGTAAATCCAGATTAAAACCAGTTTATCAACTCACTGGATTTCTTTAAAGCACCTGGTTTGACAGAATAATACACGTAATGATGAAGTCGCCTAAATAACGCGGAACACGTTACTTCCCGTTGCTGCAGCAGTCCGACACCATGCAGATCGGGAAAAAAAACTTGGAATGCGAGAATTGCGAGGGCTGGGACCCCGAACGAAGTGAGCCAGCACAGCCGAGTGGTCGTAATGGATGGCTACAATCCATATTGATGTTGGATTGAACCCCGTGACGAACCAAATTACAACTAAATAATGGGACCTAAACAAATAGTCCATTAAATTCGTGAGATGGTGCGAAAGTTGTTCACATGTATACATTTTCAACCATCATGTGGCTGGATTATTTCTAGTGTATGATTTTCGCTGTTGGCTTAATTTCCAATTTCCTTAGTATACAGACGTGTCGCTGGTTTTATTGAAAAATAAAAGTTGCGTGAATTTGCTCCGGGGTACGTACCTAATGGCGAGACTTCCTTATTAAGGTTCTATTTAAGAAAGTGAATTCCGATGTCTCGACTACAAACCTATGTATAGATTACAAGATGTTCAGTACTTGATGTAATAAAACTAAGAAACTGTCCAATTATTTTAAACAATTACTTTAATAAAGACGGCCATAAAATAGTGGACGTTAAAAATACGTTGTTTGAGGGATGAAACCATTAGATACGAAATTCCTTTGGTAAAAAATAGTTATAGAACAAGATATCAAAGTTCAACAAGTTTTAACCACCTGGCAGTTCAACTTACTACTTTGACTAGTTTTGACCAAATTAGGCGAAAAATGTGTATGGTTTATTAATAAATAAGTTTTATTTTATTCTTTTGGTGCTGATTTGTATTTTTCTTAAACTTTAGTACTTAATAATTTGCTAAGCCATAGTAATTTATTATAATACGTTTGATCGCGAAGGATTCATCGTTATGTGTTCATCATCTTGTCTTGTGCTTTAAAATTTGATTTTTATTATATTATATACCTTCATATGTCCCTAACTGTAAAAATGATTTTAATTGTAGTACATTTTCTAATTAGATGTACCTTATACAAGTTTCTCTTTGCGACTTTGGGATACAATTAAATAAATAGTAAAAAAAAAATATATATACGTACGAGTTTCAAATTTATGACCCTTTTTTGTTATGCTGTTACATAGTTGTACTGTGTCTGTCTGTATCCAAAGACATTCAGCCTGAGTGGTGTAGGCGTAATAGTAACTTTTTTTTTTAGAATTCAATTTACTAACAGATGCTCCTTGAAGCCCGAGTAGGGAGGAGCAGAGGGAAAGAGGCCCTGCTATTGACGGAGGGGTCATTTTTTTCATCGTTAGCTGTGACAAGAAGGGCCAACGGCCGAAAACAGCTTTGAGATTGGTTTTTCGTTCCTAATCAATTCACGTTGATCGTGATCGGCAGCAAGAACGTGAGAAAAAAATCAAACGCCCGAAAGAAAATTTTCCCACAATATAATGAGAAAATTCGTAACTGTCAAACTTCAACGAAAAGTCTGAAGGAGAGAAACTCGCTAAACGGAATTTCGAAGAAACCTAAAATAAATTTGGAAATGGTGAGGGACGGGGGAGGTGGAAGAGGTATAATGACGCCGGAGATTGACTTTTATTATGGAAATTAAATTGAATCGTGGTATAGCGTTAATAGCTATTGGCCAAATTTAGACTTCTTAAAAAGTTTTTGAAGATGAATGATGACTCGAGGGGAGACGCTAGAGTCCAACTGGAGAATCGTTGACACGAATGGAACGCTGACTAACCAAAATGTAACGATATTAATTGTTTAAAGCGCTGTAAAACAAATTAACTAATGACTTGGTTAAACGAAGCAGTCAGACTGGCACTGAGACAATACATGATAGACTAATCTGAGA
>JAHWFP010225049.1:0-14521 GCA_023313725.1 Lithobius niger | reverse complement strand
GTAGTGAAAATTGTAGACGAGCTCGTAGAAGCTCCGGGTCGAGCAGATTGGACGGGTCGAAGCAAGCATTTGAAGTCGGCGTAAACAATGTGGGCCAAGGGATTTTTACGATTAAACTGACGAAATTCGAGAAGTTTGTGGCAGGTTTCTCTTGTGTGGTAAAATGTCGAATCCGAGTGCTTGTACCGGGTTGATCTTGTAACATTCTGTTTTATGGGCGAAGAGCATCCATTCCTTCCCAAACCCAGTAAAGCAGTTTCGGCAATAATACTTAGTATATGATGCAGTTACTCAATAACGTAGAAAATCAGCAATGTACCTAATGGCGCAATAAGGTTCAAGGTGTCTGAATTACCAACCTCCGCCGTAAGCAGGAGACCATCTATGGGCTGACCTTCTCAGTTTTTTAGACTCACCTTGGGAACAAGGCTTCTTCAACACTATAACCTATGATACTAATAAGCAAGTCATTCGCACATTCAAATTTCTCAATTTGATCGAGCTTCGTGGGGTAGGATAGCATGGACGTGTCGAACATATCCTCTAACTCCTTGTAATTTTCGGGTCGACACAGCATAACTTTAAACCTGAAGCCAGTACAAACTACAAGAAACATTTTTTTGTTACTTAAGTTTTGTACGTTCTTCAACATACTACGCTTGTCCTTTAAGGCCTGTGGAAGGGGAAAGTAAGAAGAAGCGTGCAATGGTCGATATTTACTCACTCAAATAATTAAGTATTAATGCTCCATATAAACCACTCACTCCCAAGTTAAGCAAAAGTGTCGATGGATGCCTGAATTTTCTTGTAAACTTCGTTCAACAGAATCGGTATGTCATTCAGGTTGTGAACTTCCAAGTAACGTGACCAGAAACCTGTGTGAATAGTGGCGGCACTTTGCAATTGCCCAGCTCGTCCAGACAGATGATTAGCAGCGATTGCAAGGCCAAACGTATCGATGTGAGAAACTGGAGTGGATCGAACTGTCTGCAACCGGCACCTCGTAGTGTCACCTAGTAGTGTCAGTGGCAAAGTAGTTCCATGTATGGTAAATATGACCAATTCAGCAAAGAATAGGGTGCAAAGAATGTGCGCTAAAGCAAGCACATTCTTTGTGGTCAGATAGGTGTTGAGAATAGATGTGTTTCCATGGCTGGTTTTGGGAAAAAAACACTTGTTGAAGTAGATACAGGTAAAGGTTGATTTTTCCATTTTGAAATCCGAAAAATATTCTTCGCTTTTTTTTATTATGTCAAAAAAAAAATGTTGAAGGAAAAAGTTAAAGAAAACCTAGTGAAAACCTAGCGTGAAATATGCATCGAGAAATTTTAAGAAGAGAATAAATAGCTAATGTTACCCTTTCCACTTTACGAAGTAGAGCGTTTTCCCGTCTTTGCCTTTCTTTTTTTCGTAACATTTTTTCTATTAAAAATAAACGTGGAACCAGAGTCTTTTGAAATTCCTGCTTGTAAATACTGCCGAGTATGGGCTTACTATCATTTCAGCTTAAGAAATAAGTTAAGGGACTCGTTCTCTGCACTTTGCTAATCGTGAAGACTTCGTTCATGAAATGCTACAAATATCCCTTGACGAAAATTTACTTCACTTTCGAAATTCTGACTGGAGTTCCTACACTAAATTTAGGTTTTATCATGAAACCTTTAGTGCTATTTTGTCACAATGTCTTTTCATCTTGAACGGTCACTTTTGACGGTTTCAGTTTAGTCATGGAATGAACGGTGTCATTGTACTGGGAAGCCAGTCATTTACGATGTCAATCCACTTGTAATTGCCCTGCTTAGTGAATATTTTTGACAGCCGAGTTTTCAGCGTTCAGTTAAAATATTCGATTACACACACTTTCATCTCGAAGTATATAGAATACATGTTGATGTTCTAAGATTTGACGAGAGCCAAGAAGTCTTTTTTGTAAAAATCTTTACCTTGATCAACTTGTTAATTTTTAGGAGTCGTCGTTCCTACGAATATTTTCTTAAAAGCTTCAGTAATAGCTAAACCCGTTTTAGATTTAAACGGAATTGCCCAGGCGATCTTAGACATGACGTTGATGCAAGTCAGCAAGAAATCACATCCATTGTTTACCTGGAAGTAAAGTATCATAGCCATCAAGTACGCCCGCCACAAGTCGTTCAGACTAAGAACTATTACTTTAGACTAAAAACTATAGACTAAAAAGTCGAAACATTTTCCGCTTTGGTTGGTGAAGTTCTTTTTAGAGTTTTCCCTTTCCATTCCAAACATTCATGATTCGTTTAACTACTGAGGCAATTAATTTTTGCCCCCAATCTGGGGAAGGATCCTGACAAACTCTTTGGGCTTTATACAGGGTGTCTCAGAAGTCATGGCCATAAATCGACAGGGAGGTAGAACTGATCACATCTATAAAAAAAAGCCTATAATACATGTGCCGGAAATGACTCGTTTCCGAGATAATGGGGCCTGTTCCCCAGGGTTACACAGGCATAGTCAGCCAAGTTTCAAGGGCAGCGCACCTCATGCTTAAAAAATGAAACAACACGTGATGGTGAAGACACGCTTAGGAACGAACCGTTCCTTTACAAAGTTATTGCTCATCCGTCCTAGACGAGGAGCCCACACATTAGGGTTGTAGGTCCCCCCTCCCCCGGCTAAATAATTGCTAGAAACAAAGCAAAACGTTCAAAAAAAATAGTAAGTTGGAATCGCCTAGACGGTGGCTTTGACCGCATCCCCAGAAGGAACCTTTCGTGCCTCAGGCAGACTGAAAACGTTGTTGCACACTGCCATGACGAAAACTAGAGTTCATAACAAATATTTGAAGTGGCCCCCGTTTGCTTGAATGCATGACGCCGCTCTTCTAATGAGAGACGCACGAATCCTTGCACAGACCCCCCCCCTGATTCTGCCTAACCTGCAGACATGCATCATGAACACGGCGCAATTCTGCCTCAGTGTCTACACTGCGTGAATAAACAAGTCCCTTCATGAAGCCCCAGATGCAGTAGTCCAATGGATTGAGATCAGGTGAACGGGGAGGCCACGGAATTGGGCCTCCTCGGCCAATCCATCTCTCCCCAAACGGTTCGTTTAGATACTTCCTCACAGCAAGCAGGAAGTGGGGTGGTGCCCCGTCGTGCTGAAACACCATCCTGTGCCGTGTCCCCAGTGCGATGTCCTCGAGCAGACCAGGTAATTCATACTGCAGGAAGGTAAGCTATGCCGCCCCTGTAAGCCTGTTGGGTAGAATGATCGGCCCGATGAGGTGATCTCCTACAATACGAGCCCACACATTGATTCAGAAATGATGTTGGTTTCGTGTTTGCAGGGTCGCGTGAGGATTTTCATACGCCCAGACATGGGTGTTGTGGAAGTTCACAATTCCATCTCGGGTGAAGGCAGATTCACCAGTAAACAACACTCTGCTGAGGAAGAGAGGGTCTGCAGCACATCGTTGTTGAAACTACTGGCAGAATACGACCCTTGCCGGATAATCGTTCTCAGCTAGGGCTTGCACCTGCTGCAGATGATATGGGCGCAGCAGTGCATCATGCAGGATCCTCCAGACAGCATTACGGTCTACGTTTTCTGCCAAAGCAATCCGCCTTGTGCTGATTACCGGATCATCATTCACCCTATGTAACACCCGCTCTTTCAGTTCAGGGGTACGAACAGTTCTTGGCCTTCCTTCTCGTGATGCTACCTCAAATGACCCGCGCTCACACAGATGTTGGTGAAGCCGAATAAACGTACGACGGTCCGGATGCCTTCGGTTTGGATAGATCACAGCATACAGCCTGGCTGCTTCTACAGAATTGCCATCGGCCGGACCGTACATGTAATTCATGTCAGCTAGCTCTTGGTTGGTGAAGTTAACTGCCATACTCTACTAAAGAAATTAATCGGAAGTTTTGTCCTTTTCCTCTAAACCAAAGAGATAAGTGGGAGAAGACTTTTCTTTCCACAAGTAAAGAAATTAATCGGAAGTTTTGTCCTTTTCCTCTAAAGCCAAAGAAATTAAGTGGGAGAATACTTTTCTTTTCACAAGTAGAGAAATTAATGATAGATTTTACGTTTTTCTACCAAACCAAGTTTGACTTTTTTTTTCATCATGGCTGTGTGGCATGTGCAACAATGCTTTCAGTCTGCATGAGGCATGAAAGGATCCTTCTGGGGAAGTGGTCAAAGCCACTGTCTAGGCGATTTCAACTTACTTTTTTTTGGCATTTTGCTTTGTTTCTAGCAATTACCTAGCCGGGGGGAGGGGGGGGAAGACCTACAACCCTAATGTGTGGGTGCCTCGTTTAGGACGGATGAGCAATAACTTTGTAAGTTTGTAAGGAATGGTTCGTCCCTAAGCGTGTTTTCACCGTCAAGTGTGGTTTCATTTTTTAAGCATGTGGTGCGCTGCCCCTGAAAGTTGGCTGACTATGCCTGTGTCACCCTGGGGAACAGGACCCGTTATCTCGGAAACGAGTCATTTCCGGCGTATGTGGTATAGGGTTTTTTTTTTAATGGATGTGATCAGTTCTACCTCCCTGTCGATTTATGACCATGACTTTTGAGACACCCTGTATATTAGATTTTCGTCAGCAGCATGTCGATCATTCAAGTCTGAGCTATTGTAAGGCTATATTGTGTTCGTCGCACGCTTCGTCTTGTTTATGTATTCTCGGATCCCCTCGAGCTAATCTTTCCTCTAGTTTCTGTCCTGGTCCACAGTATTGATACCCTGCCAAATGTAGTTCCATCAGTAAATGGTGTACGATTTTATTTATGGTTCCCTTGCCAGATTTGATAAACGAAGCTTTTCTGGTCTCGCACACATCGCAAATCATGACCTACATCCACCTGTTATTTTTCGAGATCGTAATAATCTGAGGCGTCAATTGGTTAAAACCGTGCCGTTTACATTTCACACAGTATCTCTTTTTTTCCTTTGTTTTAATTATTTTTAACTTAGACCTAACTTCCAAAAAGCAGCCTTCTGCCTTGGTCAGTGATATACATCTTTGCACCAACTCTGTTAAAATTTCGATCATATTGTTTCTGTGACCATCCTGCCCAGCCTGGGTGGATGCGTACTAAATCCTCAATCTTTTCACCAATTGGTTGTAGTTCTTATAATCCACGACATGGACAGTTTTTTTTTAACCATGCCACCTCCCTTTTTTGTCGTTCTCATATCCTCTCAAATAGGTCATACTATCGAGATGTACTTGTTCCCAGATTAAACTTGGGCTTTTTAGTAGAAGGATCGTTGCTTTGATAGATGGCGTGAGTGTGTTTCAAAGAACGGCGCAAGCTGCTTTGACGTCGGGAGTCTAGGAATTTTCTTTCAAATTCTTAAAAACTAGCTTCAAAGCCCCCGTTATCTGACCACTACGTCATTTTCAAAAATTTTTATAGGTTTCGTGCTGATACTCATTTCTCCAGATGCCATGTCGTATTGCAGTCCAAAGATTGGATCAGTCTCTCTAGGATTTTGGAAAATTTGAGCAGGAAATATTTAACCGTTTGGCCAATGACTTGTCCAGGTAACTAGCTATCCAAGTCCCTAACAGTGGGACAGTTCGGAAGTTCTGGAAGTGTTGAAATACTGTCGTCCATCAGTTAACGTTTTGATAAAAATTAATGTTTCGTGCCTCGTTATTATTACAAGATTGTTAAATTGGCGCTATCTCTAACCACTTGTTTAGGAATGCTAGTGTAGAACAGGCTGGAAACGTAGGTGTGAATGGCTGGAAACGTAGGTGTGAGGTTAGGGCCACAGCGAGTCGTTGCATTTTTGGTTCTGGGAGGAATGTATCGTACCGGTTCCGGAGTCGCATGTTCAGAGATAATGGAGAGTGCTGGAGTTGAGTATTCAGAGAGATTGGGGAGTGTGGGAGCACCGTATTCGGAGCAGTTGGGGGTGCCAGGGTAGAACTGTAACTGGGAGGAGTCGTCATTTCAATTTGTCCTCGTCATACATTTCAGATTCGGAATAATAATCATCTCTTGCCCCTGTTTTCAATATACGTCGAATTTTTTTTACTGTTGCCGCTTTGGAATAGTCTTTATTTCTGGCTCTCAACTGATTAACGCGCCAAACACTATTTTTTAATGCCGGTTTCAAAGTGCTTACTACAGGTTTAAAAAATTCTTGCTAAGATTCTTCATGCGTTCTCTCGTCCAAGTGTTGGTTCAAACATCTTTTTCTATAAACGGTTTTTGAGTTTCATGATGGCCCGTTTCGTTTCCACTTTCGTTCATTCTTTTTTACTTATAATCGAAAAACTTTTTACATTAACGTTTTGTTTATCGTTCAACATTAAACGAAAACGAACGTTTTCATCATTCAAAATTTTGATTATCGTCCTTCATTTAACGTTATGATGAAAATTAACGCTTGTATCGTGCCTCGTTTAACGTTTTGTTTATCGATTAAAAATACTGTGTGGCTCATTCCAACACATTCTACAAAATGTTTTAAACTCGAGAAATTCCATGTCTGGCCACACGTGATTTTCGTACACATGTTTTAGGTTTAACTCGTCCACGGGAAACAAGATTATTAAATTGGTGCTATCTCTAACCACTTGTTTAGGAATGCTAGTGTAGGACAGGCTGCAATAAAAATGTCAGCTTTAGAATGGTGTCCCTAAGCGAACTAACGTTCGATGATTTGTTGTTTGTCGAAAATGCAAATCTCGAAAATGATAAGAATGCCAAACGTGGGATCCAACTCTTCGAGAGGAATCAAGTCGGTTTGAGACTCGTGAAAGAATGCAACCTTTCGTCCTAACGTTTCCTCGATTTCCGCAAATTATAGACTTTAGAGCTTGGCACTTACGTAGGCTGCCACAGAGTTTCGCTTTATACGAATAATCTCTCATAATCCAACCAATTCTCATTGCATATGAAATTAAAAGACAAGTTTGTTTCTCCGCAATTTGCCAGCTCTATTATTAAGCATCCAATGTACGAGTGTAAAAAGGGGTGATTTTTCAGTGCGTTATCTAGCATGAAAAAAAATAGTAATTTTTAACTTCCACCTTTTTTATTTATTCAGATGTCAACTCGATCCTTTTTATTTATTTTATTTGTATAAAATTTGTATAAAATAAAATTTGAATAAATTTATGCAGGGTGTTTATAAACCCTACGCACAAACTTAAAGGGTGGATTCTATGATGCAAATGAAGAATAAAAGGTCTAATAAACATGTTTCCGGAAATGATTCCTAAGGGCATACAGCCCTTCGAAGGTGGCTGCCAACACCCGGTCCTCCCTCAATAATATGAATAATGTCTGCAAAATATCAGTAATAAGGGCTATGAATCCACCCATTGCTTTTTGTTCATGTTGTGGTTCAAGTCCGAGTTATTCAAGTCCGTATAATGCCCATTCACAGTAACGAGGAAGTGGCGATATTTATTTCGTGTATGGACGTGAAAATGGTAACGCCCATGAAGCGCAACGTTTTTACCAGGTTCGTTTCCATTCCATCGCCTTCCCAACACACGCACATTTTCATCCGAGCATCGATGACTAAGAGAGCATGGCACTGTTCAGCACCCCTCCCCCCTCCCAATAATGATATGGTGGAAGACCCAGGACCTATCAGACACAAGCAGTCGAAGAGGCTATTTTGGAATGGTCTAACAAATCCCCTCAACAAGCACAAGATGCTGCCGAAGTAAGGGTTTCACGAGACCGCTTGGAGAACACTGCATGAAGAGCTCCTGTAACCATTCCACATTCAGTGGGTCAGGTGCCGCTAGACAGATCACGCACTGAGTTTGGAATTCTGTCAAAGGCTATTACGGCAGTGTGCTTGGACCCACAATTCATGTGTATGATTCTGTTTACAGATGAAGTCCAGCTTCCGAGAGATGCTATTACGAACTTCCATAGCAATCATGTCTAGGCAGATGAAAACCCCCGTGCAATCGTACAATCAATGCACCAGCAGACATTTTGTGTAATGCATGGGGCAGAATAGTAGGGGATCCTTTGATAGGATCATATATCTTGCCACGGATCCTGAATGTGGTAATTATCTACTTTTCCTGCAACTTGATTTGCCTGGATTATTAGAGCAGATGCCACTGCATGTACGATGGTGCTCCAGCGCACTTCCGAGTTACTGTCCGAAACCTTCTGGTAATCTCTACCCTAACCAGTGAATTGGTAGAGGGGGCCCCATCACTTGGCCCGCACGTTCCCCAGACTATAACCCACTTGACTTTTACCTTTAGACACATTTGAAGAAACTCGTCTACATTCAGCCAGTCACAGATGTTAAGGTACTCTGCGGGCATATAATGACCCTGGAAGCGTAGAACAGGGACAGCAGAAAATTGGAAAACGCATGTAAAAGGATAGAAGGAGACTGGAATCTATGGGTTGGGGAGTTACTACAGTATGGAATGACGGGATGTTGTAGAGAGGAATTTAATTAAATTTAATAGCCTGAAAAGAATACCTTATAATTTTCTCTGAGACTCACTGTGTTATGTTGTTAACCAATAATTAACCCAAAGTTAGTGTACCACTTTCTTCTTTTTCTAAGAGATCAGTGTGATCGTTAGCCTGGCTCATGCCACAAAGTTATATATTGACGTGGGAAGAACAGTGAGGTCGGCAATGTGGGGGGAGAATTACACACAATGTCCTTTGATAGTTTTGTGGCTAATGATACTTTTCTGGCTCATGTCTTTTTCATGTAGTTCAGGGGTAACTAAAGGATGATGCAATTTGTAAACTGCCGTCTCTTATCCTGAAGCTTAATAATCATTGGTGTTGATATTCTTTTAAAATGGTTATGCTTTGTTTGGTGTTATCTTTTAGTTTATTTTCTTCTTGAAGTGCAGAGTGTATTCCTTGATAGTTTTGAATACCGAAAAATTGGTCGACTCAGCAATTTTACTTTGGTTAAAGTTCATGACAAATACTCACAATTCGATCACGCAGAACCAAAAGTCAACGGTTTTCACCTCAAAACTTGCGAATTTTCAACAACCTCTACCTTTACTTCTTCAGGCAGCTAAGCCACTAGCACCCACACTCACAATCCTTTCAAACCCAAGAACTTACAAAATTCAAAACTCTCTCCTCATCACATCACAGTAAGCCTTGAGTCAGCATTCCGAGCTGGTGTTGGCACTGCTTATAGTCGATGATTCTTCATCTATTTCTTCCTCCGTAGTTGGTGGTGAGGGGAAGAATTTCTTCCAGCTTGCTTCCCGTCTAGAAATCTAAACACCAGATTGACTGGGAACAGACTAAAGTCTTGCTCAAGTCGGATTATAGCATGGGGGCACACCTCCGCACCTTAGAATCAATGGCTATTCAGCAGTGTAGAGGCATGTCAATAAAACTACTAGATGCACAAGAACCAGCATATAAAATGATTAGTAACACGGTAAAACCCCAATTCGAAACTAGACTAGAAGCAAGCTGGAAGAAATTCTTTCCCTCACCACCAACTACGGAGGAAGAAACAGATTAAGAATCATCGACTATGAGCAGTGCCTACACCAGCCTGGAATGCTGACTCAAGGCCTACTGTGATGTGATGAGGAGGGAGTTTTGAATTTTGGAAGTTCGTTGGGTTTGGAAGGATTGTGAGTGTGGGTGGTAGTGGCTTAACTGCCTGAAGAAACAACTAGTAAAGGTTGTCGAAAATTCGCAAGTTTTGACTTTTGGTTCTGCGTGATCGAACTGTGAGTATTTGCAGAGCGTACATTTTCTACTGTGTATTGTTACAACGTGACGATTGATTGTGCTGTATGACCATAGCCATCCTTTTGTTTCTTTGTTTTCGGTCTTGGGCGGGTGATCGCCTCGGAATCTGGGTGATGCAGATATAGGGCCTTGGGCTTTATCAGGCAGATGACCAGGAATGGTTAACGCTCGCTACAAAACACATTAAATCTTTTGGTCTTCTAGACCTTTTTTACGGTGAGGCGTTGATTTTTAACTGAATTGGGGTGGAGGTGTTGGTTTTTCCAGCGATATCTAAGACGAACTAGGCAATGTATAGTGACTTTAAAAACTGCCCTCAGGCACAAGGCGCTGAAATGAACTAAAAAAAACACACAATGCATTTTAGTGTGGGCAGAAGTAGGTCCTTGGTTTTTTTCAAATGCAACAGTCTTCATTCTTCACCGATGACTGTGTGAGGAGTCTTTTTACAATTGTTGCATTTGGAAAAAAAAAGGAAAAATTTCTTCACCGTAATGTAATATATTGTATGTTTTTACATCATTTCGGTGGGCAGTGCCTGACGACAAAATTATTAAACCAAAACCATGCACACTTTCTGTTCTACTATTGTAGGAACGTGGTGGTGAACCCCTGTGTATCGTACGGTTTAAGTAGGTGTGAATTTATGTTGAACGAATGCTACTAAATAGGTGAGTTGAACGTAACCTGATGAACGTGAATATTGACTTATTCCTAATTACATTACAGCAGATTATGAGTTTGTAGGAAACACTTTACTATCAAATTTAGAGTCATAATTAGGAAAATTAAATGAAGCAAGCAGTCTGCATTAAGACTGGCCTCACAAGGCCAGTCTTAATGCAGACTGCTTGCTTTATTTACCCTTTACCTTGTGATTTCTTTCTTTATTTAGGAAAATTAATATATTTACAGCTCATTTTCACAAATAAGACTATGTCTACTTCTTACAAATTTTCAATGGCTTGCTGCCATCTTCCTTAGGCATTACGACAAAAACTTTGTTGCACTACATCGTTCTTGTGTGCACTACATCGTTGTCGTCTGTTTTCGAATCTGTAACTACCGCTCGTCGTCGTGGCCTCCCGTATTTTCTCAGTAGCACTTTCACGAACCCGTCAAGCTTCCACTTCGTGCCCAGCTCTTGCTTCAAGTCTTTTCCAATGATGTTTTCCACTCGGGGGAATGATTGGTCCTTGGATGTGCATTAAGTAAACACCACCCATTTCGTGTAATCTAAATGCATTCGACTCCAAGCATCTCAGATGTTGGTCCTTTTTAGAGTTCGGTGTCATCAACATTTCAGCACGACACCAAACTCTAAAAAAGACCAACATCGGAGATGCTTGGAGTCGACTGCTATTAGATTACATGAAATGGGAGGTGTTTCCTTAATGAACATCCAAGGACCATCATTCCCCCAAGTGGAAAACATCGTTAGAAGAGACTTGAAGCAAGAGCTGGGCACGCAGTAAAAGTTTGACAGGTTGGTGAAAGCGCTACCCACAAAAGACGGAGGCCACAACGATGAGGAGCGGCAGTTATGGATTCGAAAGCAGACGACAACGACGTAGTGCACCAAAAATCAACAAAACTTTTGACGTAATGCCTAAGGAAGATGGCAGCCAGCCACTGAAAATTTGCCAGAAGTAGACAGATTCTTGTTTGTGAAAATAAGCGGTAAATATATTAATTCTCCGAATTATGACTCCGAATTTGACGAAAACTTTCACAGTAACACAACGAACAGTTTATTCAACTCTACTATCAGTTACGACTTTTTGAAAGATGTTTTATTTTCTATGGCCATATCCCTTTTTGATCGTATTTGACCCCAAAGAGTTTTCCAAGTGGGCAAGACGGTCCCGGGCTAGAGCCTCATAATTTAACTGGCAATTGGATAAATGTTGTTTCGTAATAAATAATACATTTGATCTGCACATAAAGGGCAGAAGGGAAGGGCACGGATTCGTTACCGAACCGCTTACTGCAGACCAGATTAAAAGTGTACATTAGGTTTGCAAAGAGTAATGCTCGGGGCGCAGAAGGAAAGGGCGAAGGATATTGGTAGTTAGACGTGTCTTGAAGGAATCCAGCGTTGAGGCGGAAACCAACGAATCATCAAGAGAGTTCCAAACTGGTACCACTCTCAGAGGGAAGAAGGACCTCCGGGAATTAAGACGGAATCTTGGAAGGACGAGCTTCAGACAGTTACAGCGAGTCTTAGTAAATACGTTGAATTCGAAAAATGGAAGTTCCACATGGAGGATGCAGTGTACAATTTTAAAAGTTAGAACAAGGTCTGCCCTCAGGTGCCTGCACTCAAGTGTATCTAGCTTGAGGGGATGTAGTCGTTGACTGTACGGCAAAGAATGCATGCCAGGTAGCACTTTAGTGTGTTTCCTTTGGATGGCTTCAATCCGATCAATATCTTTAAGGAGGTTAGGTGACCAGACCTGACTGGCATACTCAAGCAGTGGCCTGACAAAGACCTTATAAGCCAAAACACCGTTGTTACGGTTTCCAGAGTTAAAACAACGACGAACCATCGCTGATCTGCGGCTGACTGCCGCAGCAATAGAAGTACAGTGAGTGGTGAATTTCAAATCATTCTGAAACCAAACTCCAAGATCGCGGAAACAATCAAAAGTTTCCCTCAGTTGGGAATCACCAAGTAAATAATTAAGGCTGCTGAAAGATCCACCAATAGCAAAACTCTGACATTTGTCGAAGGATAGAGGTAGTTGCCATTTAAGGGACCATACAAAAATAGAGTCAACACACGACTGCAGACAATATGTGTCTTCCGGTGAAATAACGGAGGAGTGAAGTTTGAGATCGTCAGCGCACCTTTCCTGGGAAACAGAATTTCCATTACAAGTGAGGTCGTTAAGAAAAATATTAAAAAGAAGTGGTTCCAAAACGGAACCCTGTGGGACACCACTGATGATATCTGCAGGTGAGGAAAACTCGCCCTCAACCACAACACGCTGAGTACGTCTACTCAAGAAGGCGGAAATCCATGACAAAAGATTTCCTTGGAAACCAATTGAGTAAAACTTAAGTAATAATTAAGAATGGATGACGGACTCAAATGTTTTTTTTTTAAATCAAAAAGAATGATGTGAGTTTGGATGCCCAAGTTGAGCGCCTCTGACCATTTATCAAGTGCCACAAGTAGTTGATGCACCGTGGATCGGCTGAGCATAAATCCAAACTGATCAGCGTTAATAAGGTTAAAAGCAGTAAGATGTTTAATCTTCGAGTCTTTATCAGGGATTCCATAATTTTGCAAGGTACAACCGTTAAAGAGATTGGTCGATAATTTTTTGGGTTCAGAGGCATTCCCTTTTTTAAAAATAGGGACAACTGATGCAGTAGACCAAATAAGGGATCGAGCCCCCATGGAAAAGGAGAGTCGAAAAATGATGTGAAGAGCTAGCGCAATTTGATCACCAATTTTCTGGTAAAAAAAAGGAAGAGAAACCAGCAGGGGCGACAGAGTGGCTCGGCTTGAGTCTGCGCAGGGCTTTGCAGATGTCTGCCCACCCAAATGTACAGACAGAGAAGAGCCGAAGAAGGTGAAGAGCCGTCGTCGACAATACCGTGTCGAGAAAACTGGGAGTTAAAAGCTTCAGCCTTTCCAAAAGGAGAAGTAATTACATTACAAAGTACTTTAAGGGGGGAAGAGTACGAATAGATTTTGATTTAAAACATAAAAGCGGAAGAGGGCCAAGGGATTTGATTCCCCCAGAATTTTTTTTCAAGTTCAATGGTAAGATTCTTTATGCTTTGTGAATAAGATTTTTGAATGCAGGAATAAGTAACTAGATTTGAATGGGCCCTGTTGGGACACAAACGACGCTAGGAAGCAAGTTTTTTCCTCTGAATAGACGATAGTCCCTAAAATGAACCCTTGCGGCGAGAAGACGTGTACGTACAAAGGTCTGCTCAAACTACGCAAGATGAACAGGAAATGGTTCCAAACGGAATTTATATCAGCAAACGGAGTGAGTTCAAATCTCCAGTCAACACACTCCAGTATTTCACGCAGCTTGTCGAAATCAGTGAATTTTAATGGATAGCCCAACGGAAGTTAAATTTTATGATGAAACTTAAAGTTGACCATACTGCGATCACTGGTGCCAAGCTTCTCAACAACGTCAATGTCAAAGATGGCCCATTCATCATCTGTAAGAATAATATCGAGAATATTTCGGCCGCGAGTGGGCTCGGTTACCAACTGTGTAAAGCCACAGTCAGAATTTCCTCTAAAAAATTGTTCTGGACACCATCAGTGGAAGAGAAAGTGTTCCAGTTTGCAGTGGAAAGATTTAAATCACCGAGCACAATATTAGAACAACCAGGAACTAATGCTGACTTGATGTATGTAGCAGTTTTAGAAAGCAGATCAATATTAAAACCATGTAGCATATAGTAGATTTCTGCAACATATGGTAGCAGCATTCATGCAGCATATGGAAGATTTCTGAGGTTTTGCTTTTGGTTTGTCAGTGATTCAATCTGCAGAGTCAAAGTTATATGCTACTAAAAATGTATAAACAAGACATAACAGCCAATAGCACATGCGATAAAACGACAAACTTATATTTCGGTACTTTATACACAATACAATTTTAAAATTCGCAGTACCTTCATCAGAGATAAAAATATAAAAAGACTAAAACACCTCACATCATGGTTCACATTTTGTGTCCTAATTTATAGGCTGCAGTTTGCACTAAATTTGAAAAATAAGCCACATTAAAGTAGGAAAAGGCATACACAAGTA
>JAHWFP010225048.1:0-33365 GCA_023313725.1 Lithobius niger | reverse complement strand
AAAAATATTTTGGAGTTTTGCTTCAGCGGGTGTACCGACGAATCCGGCTGCAGAATTGGCGAATCGGAGGTCTGCTGGGGGGGGGGGGGGTATTGGAGGTTGACTGCGGATTTGCTGGTGAATCGGAAGGCTGCTGCGGAATTGCTGGTGAAGTGGAGGTCTGCTGAGGAATGCTCGTATTGGAGGTTTGATCGGAGGCTTGCTTGGTCGGCGTATCGGAGGTCAACTGCGCAATTGCTAGCAATTCGGATGTTTGTCGATTGGTTTGAGGAATTGCCGGCAAATCGGTCGGCTGAAATGGCGGCGTATTAAAGGTTTGATGCGGAACTGCCGGAGAATCGGGGAGAGGCAGGATTTTTGGCGAATCGGACGTCAGCCGAGGAATGGACGGCTTATTAGTTTGCGGAATTGCCGATGAATCGGGGATCCGCTGCGGAATTGCCGGCGAATCGGAGGTCTGCTGAAGGATGGTCAGTGTATCGGACATCCGCTGCGGTATTGCCAAATCAGAGGTCTGCTGCGGAATTGGCGGCGAATCGGAAGTCTGCTGCGGAATTGGTGGCGAATCGAAGGTCTGTTGAGGATAATTGGCTGAAAGGAGGATTTCAGTGGATTTGACGGTGTGTCAGTCGGTTGCGGAATTGGTCGAGGTATCGGTGGTTGGCTGCGGAATTGCCAGCGAATCGGGGTTCTGCTTATCGGAGGTCCGCTGCGGAATTGCTGGCGAATCGGTGAGGGATGGTCGGTGTATTGGATGTCTGATGAGGGATGGTAGGTGTACCGGAGGTCTGATGAGGGATAGTCGGTGGCGGCGATTCGAAGGTCTGCTGCGGTATTGCCGGCAAATTGGAGGTCAGTAGTGTGGTAGGGCAGTAACTAGAACAGGACAACCTTCCGGTTTAACTTATGTTAATGTACGACGTCACATGAGACGTGATGTACCAACCAATCAAAAACAAAGACGGCTCTGAAAGACTCGTCATTACTTCCGTCAAAATTGATGATAATAAAAAATATACGTCAGCAGTTCGCATAGAATATGAAAAACATCTCTGTGACGTCAAGCATACGTGTACAGGTATGTCAGAGTACAAAATGCAAATTTAATAATAAAACAACACGTCACCAGATAGGGTAGCAAATATAAAATACCTGTGAACGCAGACGTGTGCGGACATGTCAGAACACAGAAATGCTAAAGTCAAGCGTAGAACCACCAACAGATGGCGGTAAAAGTATCAGTGTGCAGTAGCATAATGTGAGTGGAATGAATAACCTGTGACGTCACACAGACGTGTACGGACATGTCAGAACACAGAACTACTAAAGTAATGTGTAGAACCGCCAACAGATGGCGGTACAAGTATCAGTTCAGGTCAGTATCAGTTGAGTATCAGTTCAGTATCAGTATAGTGTGGGTGAGACGAATAACCTTCAGTTTTGGTTATGGAATTAGAAATGAAAATATATTATATACTATCAGATCAAAAAAACGCATCTATTTGTTACACTAGGTATCGATAAACAAAATATATAAAAAAGAACATGTAGACAAAATAACAGAAATAGATTTATTTACACCATGAAGTATTTACAAACAATATTTATTTAACAACAGTACATTCATCTTCTTGAGACTGTGATTTTATTGAATAATGACCGCATGCTAATGTTTTCAATCCACAAGGTAATACCCACCGTTTCACGTCTTGTGCAGTTAAGGAAAGTTTATGCTGTGTAACATTGAAAATCGTGTGTTTGTAGCTTCAAATGGCAGTTTGTTCGAACCTATAGTATGTGTGATCATTCAGGCATGATAGAAAATGGTCGGGAGTAACTACATTCCGTAACACACTCTTCTTAATTCCTTTCCCGGCCCTTTTCCATGTATCAGCGTACGATAGTGTGTACAATTTGTATTTGAGTCCTACAAAAGTGTCGATAACCAAAGCGGGACAGTCGTCTTTCATAACACCAGGTTTTTTCTTATTAGAAACGTTATACAGAAAATGATCAACTGGATAGTTACTGGTGTCATAAAGGTGAATGTCAGACAACATGTCGGAATACATATCAGGAGTAAAAATTTGATATACGAAGGAATCGGTATTGGACGTAAGCAAATGAACATTTGAACCGTACTTACGTTTCATGTGATCATAGTGAAATCGGTACATACATCATTTTGACTCATCCAAAACTGCACTACCAATATAGATAGGTCGATTTAGCAAAACCTTTGGTTTAAACAATTTGAACATGACCAAATCAGGAGCAAGAATATCAAAATAGTCAACATTGGGTCGTTTCATAAGCTTGGAAAAGTGTTGCTCATTAGTTGTCAATTTGATGTCAACTTGTTTTCGGAGGTTCTGGATCGCCTTACCATAAATCACGTCATTCATATTTTTGTAAGTAGTCCTCTCAAATTCGGTAGTGGCAACCACACATTTAGAAGTGTTGTAATCTATATGTGGCTTTAACCAAGCCATATCTGTGAACTGAATAGCTTCATGAACTTTTGTAACCACAAGACCTTGCTGAATATAATACGCTAGATTTCTATGGTGACAAAGGTATCTTTCCCTATTCATAAGATGGGGCACTAACCTCTGGCAACCAACGTGCATGGATTGTTGTTCATTTAATGATTTATTAAAAGAAGAGAGCATGCTATTGGTGATCACGATGTTTTCAGGTGCTAATGGATAGTTGGAATGACTATCATGCAACGTTTTGGGATAGGTCATGTCAATCATGAGCAGATAGACAGTTATCGAATCAGCTGGAGCTGATAACACCGTAGATAAACAGTATCTAGTTCTGCAGGTGTTAACCAACGGAAATTAGAATACGAAACCGGCATACACAAACAAAATCCATACAGGTTATTTTCATCTAAATATACAATATAGTTTGTATCTAGGGTAGGGTCATAATCGGGCAACATCGTATTATTAGCCTTAGCGTAACGTTGTGAAACAATAGACACACCTCCTCTTATAGAACTTTCAAACATAATGTACATATCAGGATCTGTAAGCAATTGTCATTTCTCAGATGTCATTCGTAACGCAGATTCCCACGATAAACATGGAAGAGTAAAAAATTGACATGGGTCTAATCTGTACTGTAATAAACAGTTTTTCGAAAGTTTTCAAAACAGTCAGCTAATAGACAGGAATCGGTCATAAGGTACAAATCGTGGTAGTCACCTAATGTCTTGCAACCAGTTTCTTTCCAAACAGTAAGGGCATAATTGTAATCATCATCCGTGATGTCGCTATCAGTTAGTGAGGAATAAAATGATTCCTTTGATGGCAAAGACACTTCGTCAAATCGTTCGAAACTATCAACATATTCGTTTGTGACGGAGACGAGAGGAAGTTGGAAATACATTGTCTAGAACTGGGAAATGTTGTAACGTTTCGGTCAACGTACTCAAAGATGATGTTAAAAATTGATAAGAGTCTAGGAACTGAAACCGATTGCCAATTCGTAAAGCAGTAAATCGCTCGGTATTTTGAGGGATAACATGAATCTGATCTTTACCAAAGTAAGTTAACCCAATCGTGATAAGGTGTGCGTCGTATGACTTTAAATTATGGAAGAAAATGGAAAGCACGTTTTTGTACTTATAGTACAAATTACATTTATTGTGAGCAGCACCACGATAACGTCCTGTAATGTGGCAGTGCTCCCTAACCCTAAGTTCATCTACACGAAACTGTTTGTCTCAAATATGACAATGTGTAGCGTTACTACAATCATACCGTACATCATCAGTTATTAACATGGGGTTAAGAAGACTTTTAAAATGGTCTACGTAGTCCCAGACTAATAATAAATTATCGAAGAGATTAGTAACGCAGTCTTCACCTCTATAAACACGTTTATTGTGAACCTTTCCATCATATCCGATCAATACGTAAGAATAACCACAAGGTATATGTAAATGCGTCTTATGTGTAAACGAATGAGAGGAATCGGGTTTACAAGTATGAAGACGTGCAAGAACAGACTCGAAGGTCGGCATATAATACAAAAGGATGTGGTAACTGGTGATCATACCTACTAAATTCCATTACACTATCTGTTGGCATTTCAACACGTTGTGGTTTCATGGTTTTACAGATTAGCAAATGATCAGACAACAATTGCTTGGTGGGAAAGGTACACATACAATAAGGACATACTGAAGCACGTCTGTTAGAAGTGAATAATCTGTTAAAATGTCTAATGAGACAATAATGTTTATCTTCTACAAGGAGCAACTTTATCTCAGAGCAACTAACACATTTGCTTATAAATATGGGAAATATATTAGAGTTCTCGTATCCGTACACGCAGATGGACAGGTTATTCTGTGTTTCAAACCCAGCAATTTGATCAACTGTGGTTGGTAAGGAAATACCACTTATGTTCAGGTCATTAACATATGGTGTGTAATGACTTAATCTACCTGGATTGTGTGCAACAGGGTGTAGGGTGGCGAGAATTGAATACAAAAAACATTTGTGGTCTTTGCACTGGACGTTAACAATAAGGTGTTTAGAGATTAATCTCTTGTCTAGCTTGCCTGTGTAACAGCCTCCAGCATGTGGTATGTGGACTGTCTTGGTAGCCTTATTGCGTGGTGTTCCCCCAGCAGAGTTACAACTAAAACACAGCTTAATGCAAGCACAGGAATGGACGTGTTTATTAGGCATCCAAGCCTTATATAATAAATTGTCATGTGACACAGTGATCATGTGTCACATCTATGGTGAGCAGTACCACTCAATTACATGGTTACATGTTATGGCACTCCTAGTTGGTTAATCTACGTAAGGGTTAACAAAAGGTAAACACGGATTGCTAACTATCGTGGTGCCACACGTGACGACACCACACTAACAACAGAGAAATAAAAAAAAAATAAAAAATTCCTAACTTCCTGAAACAAAAAAAAAACAATTAGGTGTATTTTTTTTTCTATAACATATATTTCTATTGTAAGTCACTGTCTAACCTTATGAAGAAATTTTTAACTTAAGAGAGCAAGGGAGCTATCAAATCGCTTTCACAGGAAATTAACTTGTACACTTTTTTGAAAGCTAAAAAAAACCTAAATTTAACATTCAAAACTCAAGAGAACAATTTTGAGAATAGCCTGTGAAACGGTCGGCTATCTTAAATTTACAGTTTTGACATATTTCACATTTTTACTTGCTTTATTTTTTAGGATATAGACAATGGCAATGTTCAACAATTTTTATTAACGCTGTGATTTTGAATTTTGAGAACTTCAGGTCGAGAATTTTGCTGAATTTTGAAGAAAAATTTTACAGAATTTTGCAGCACTTCAGATATTGTAGCATATTGTGGCTACAGTTTCGTTGACATCTTAACTTGAGTGGCTTTACTTTGGCTCCATGCATACACAAGTCGATGTTACCATGAAAATAAAAAACATATAAGATTAAAACCAAGGAATCTGTTTTCCTTACGAATAACAAGTTACAAGTAAATGTTTGTCTCACGACAACAATTAAAATTTACCTTGTTAATTCAGGGCACACATAACTAACACGCGACACTTTTGCCAGCACGGCACAATTTAAAAATAACCTTCTATTAGGCTAACGAATAACTAAATTACAATACAACGAAGTTACATTAGTTACATTAAAAACGCATTAGTGCGTTTTTAATTCATAAATTCAAACGGTTAGGTGCTTTTTTTTAGTCGTTTGTGACGTCCTAAATCTGGAGAACGTTTTTTGGTTTCAGTTTCGGAAGCAACTTCTTGAACTGGAGAAATCACTTTCCGTTTGGATTTTTTGTTTACTGGGTTTGGAGTCTGCTTAATAGTGTCAGACCCTATGGCGCTATTATCATTGTTAGTTTCCAATTCTCGTCCAAAGAGGGATGATGCGCTGTTGGGAGGAAACAAATCTTTTTCTACAACACATTCATCGGAGACACCGCCTACTAGCTGATCGGTGATTGGTTGAAGAGAAAGACTGTCATGATAATGACGTCTGTCTGCTTTCGATTGGCTGGGGCCAGCTTTAGTGCGTGTTCACTCTGGTGACTTTGGGATTGGCCTAGCCGGAGGCGTCAACAAACTGGCAGGACGGGAACCAATCGATTTCCTCGTACGATAATTAGGCGTCTCAGCTACGTGACTCGGCCTGACGGTGGAAGAACGCTTGTTTTCAAGGTAATTAACGGGCGGATTATTCATCGCTAAGTTCGGTGTATTTTGTGATGCGTTTGGCAAACTATCAGGACTTAGACTGGACAACGGCTCGCTAGAAATTACCGCGTCTATCGTGTCTTCTACAACTCTCAATCGTAAGTGACATCTTGCCTTACGCACAATTATGTTAGCTTGTGTTAGTACATTATAGATTTCATGTAGTAGTACGGCATTTATTATACCGGGTAGCCATAACTTATCAGACGTGCGACTGAAGTTACGGTACCACACGGGCATGTTTAATGTAAACTTAACCAATGTTTTATTTTGCGAACTAGCAGTTTGTTTGTGTTGACGTTCTTTCACTTTTGCTATTGGATCCGGAAGTAGTAAATCAAGTCGTGATTTGAACTCACGGTTAAAATAAAGTTTTGCTGATATTGCTTGAGTAGTAGTGCTTAGTATAATTCTACTAGATTCTATAAATGCGTTAATACTATCTTATACTCCGACACCATCCCTTCTCGCAGCCTTATAGATTTTCTTAAAGTTCTTGAAAAAAACTTCTGCTAGGCCATTTACCCAGGGCGAATAACTTGGCCCTGTTAGGTGACGAATACCCTTTGACTTCAACCAATCTTGAAACAAACTCGAGCACCATTGAGGGCCGTTGTCCGTAACAAGTACGTCAATTAAGCCGTATTCGGCAATGTGGGTATTCATAATACCTATCACTTTTTCCGATGTTATGGTTTTCATTTTGTGTACAAATGGGATTTTACTATGGGCGTCAACCATGAATAAAAACATGTTTGTACAGGCCCACAAAAATCTGCGTGAAAAGGTGCATTTGGTTTGAGCGGGTACTCCCAGGTGTGTTTAGGACCTGGTGATTGGTTTTCCTTGAATTCTTGGCAGTTTGCACAAGATTTTACCTTACGCTCAATTGCGGCGTCCATAGAAGGCCACCAGATATTCGCTCGTGCGAGACCTTTTAACTTAACAATTCCTAGATGGGAACTATGTAAGTCTTTAAACATTTGTTTCTGCAAGGCTGCGGGAATTATGACTCGGAATCCCCAAAATAAAGTATCTGATTCTACAATTATTTCAGTACGCCTGGTAAAATATGGAAGTAAATCCTGGTCATCACAATGACTGGCCATCCATGGTGAACGTATCTAAATACTTTGCATAGAATAGGATCCCTATGACTTTCAGCAACTAACGTTTCATTTAAAACTGGTAAGTTAGAAATGGTTTCTGGTGCTAATACATTTTACTGCTCCTCAGCCTGTTTAAACTCCTCATCATTGGGGAGGGGAACACGTGACAATGCATCAGCTGTTACAGTTTCCTTTCCAGGAACATGCTGAAAATCATAGGAATACTCGTTCAAGAGGACTGCCCAACGCTGAACCCTCGCTACTGCCATTTGAGGAATGCCTTTTTTGGGACCAAAAATCCAAAGAAGAGCCTTCTGGTTGGATTGAAGGATGAACTTTTGTCCATAAACGTATTCGTGAAATCTTTTCACCCCCAAGCTACACTTAAAGCTTCACGGTCAAAATGGCTATAACCCTGTTCTGCCTTTGTTAATTTTCTTGAGGCAAAAGCTATTGGTCTGCTCTCACCATTAGGCATTACATGCATCAGGCTCGAACCTATTCCATACGGACTTGCGTCGCAAACCAGTTTGAGCTTCTTTTTTGGGTCATAATGAACCAGTATCTTTGATTTAACAAAAAGTTCTTTAACTGTATTTACTGCCTTGTCACAATCCTTCCCCCAGAGCCATTTAACTTTGGGGCTTAACAGCCTGGTCACTGGGGCAAGAATATGTGCCAAGTTTGGGAGATACTTAGAATAGTTTTTACGAATCCTAAGAAACTTTGCAACTCCTGTATGTTAGTGGCGTTAGGGGCGTTGGTAATGGCTTCAATAACCTCTGGCAGGGTGTGTACACCTTCAGCGTTGATCATGTGACCAAGATACTTGAGTTCACGCCGTGATAACTTCCATTTCTCAATACGAAGTATAGCTCCCGCATCTTGGAGTGCAGTCAAAAGTTGGTTTAACAATTCGTCATGGGATTTTCCCTTTCCACTGACCAAAATGTTGTCGTAAAACGGCATGAACTTAGGAATTTTGTAGTGACTTGAGTCATAAGGCGCTGGAATATTCCTGGACTTGAGGCAAGGCCTAAAGGCACTCTAAGCCATCTAAAAAGTCCTAGAGGCGTGTTAATCGTTAAAGCAGCTTGGGACTCCTTATCCAATTCAATTTGCAGGAACGCATCCTTCAAATCTATGAAACTAAAGGTATCACTGCCTGATAACTGACTAAATAACTGCGGCTGTGGGATCTGGGTAATGGTCTACCTCTAGCTGAGGATTAACGGTGGTTTTGTAATCCCCGATGACACATATGTCACCGTTCGGTTTATGAACTATGACCAGAGGGGTCGCCCATTCGGAAGTTTCTGCAGCCTCCAGAATACCCAGGCCAACAAGGCGCTGAATTTCCTGGTTAACTTGTTCTTTTAAAGCAAGTGGGACAGGGCGAACTCAGCGGTAAACCGGTTTCGCATCAGCCTTTAACTGTATTTTGGCTTTGTAGTTTTTGAATTTTCCAAAACTAGGGCCAAAAAGCTCTGGAAACCCCTCTTCAATCTCCTTAGTGTTAACCACAGATGGGTTTAACTTAACTTTTTAACCTGTTTAACTTTAGTTTGGAGATCAAAAAAGGAATCGTTTCCTAATCGAAAGACAGAAATCCAATCTTTGCCAAATAAATTCGACTTATAGTGTTTGGATACCATAGCATCTAAATGCTCGGTTTGGCCATTTACAGTTACTTCTAGGTTAACTAGAAACATGGCTAACTCCTCCCCTTCAGTGTACGAGTTGATAGAGTATGGGCTATTTAGTAATGGCACATTATAAAAGTATTTGTTGTACCAGTCCATGGAGATGACTGTTCCATCTGCACCGGAATCTTGTTCCATAAGTAACTCAATTCCGTTCAGAGTGACTGGATTGTACCATTTAGCTATTTTCATTTGGTTAATGACTACTTTGTTAGTTTGAACTGAAGCTGAACCTTGTTCAGTCATGCTGCTCACTACGATGGTGTATTTTGCAAGCGATAGTCCTCAACGGACTCTAATTCACTAGTTGAATCATCAAATTGGTTGTTAATGTTACTACCCTCAGTTTCAGACTCACTAAATTCGTTTTTGGTAAGCAGATTAACCTTTTTGCGGTAGCTGTATTTGTTTCTAGCCTTACGTTTGGAAGTAAAACTCTGGGATGATTTTGAGTTTATTCTAGGTGCTTTAGCACTAGGGCTTTTTCTACAAACTACCTTTAGGTGTCCTTGTGTGTGACACCGGTCACAGATATAATCTTTGTATTTACATCTAGACTTTACATGGCCATCGCGTCCGCAGCAAAAACAAGTGATATCTTAACCGGTTTTAGGACGAAACTTAGAAGTTTTGTTTCTTTTAGTGACATAATTCACAGATTTGATGTTTGAATGAATTTCTGCTTGGTCTGCCTCTGCATATTCCAGAGACAGAGCAAGAGACACAGTTTCCGATAAACTTAAAGTTTTCTTTAAAAGCTCCATTTGTATCCTTTCAGACAAAATACCACCAATGAATCTATCACGAATCATCTCACTGTTAATGTTCTTAATTTTGTCGAAATCACAATGTCTAGTTAGAAGCTTTTAAGAGCTGAAACATATTGATTTAAAGATTCCTCAGACTTTTGAGCTCTTCTGAAGAATTCCATTCATTCTGACACCACAGAAGGAAGCGGCTCCAAATCGTCTAAAATAGTTTTAACTAATTCAGCATACGAAAAATCTGTTGGAACCTTAGGGGAAATAATGTTTAAGATTTTGTCAAACATCGCTCTCCCCACTGATGCCATTAAAATATCCAAAATATCTGCATCAGTAACTTTCTTTGCTCTAAAGAAATAATCTATACATGTTGAGTATTTGTCCCACGTATCACATTCATTGTCAAACTCAACAAACAGGCTAGACGGTTTTGCCATATCGTCTGAGTCTGTAACTTAGCACTTAGGCTAGAACTTAAGTCAATAATTTAAACAATTGTTTATTATTAACTGCAACGTCAATTACGTCGTTTGCAAAAGTAATGTCAGTAATGACGGCCACTACAGGTGGTACACAATTTCACCTGCAACTGACATATATCACAAGTAATAAGCTTTAACAAATTACTATAATTAGTAAAATTAATTACTAAGCAACTCGAGACTATAATTGAATTGCCTAACATCTAAGCCGAATTCTAAATTTCTAGCCTACCTAATTTCACAATTTGCATGCCCAAAAAGTTTCATAATTAGGATTTAACACCATTATTTAATTTATTTCTCAAGCAAAAAAAAATAACACCACCGGCTTAAGCAGCCTGCAAGCCGAACAAGTTTCACTAAACTTAACTAGGTAATTAACTTGATAATTTACCTCACAGCCAGCAAGTGTAGAGAAAAGGCACATCGCTATGCTAAGGCCCAATGTATTTGCGTTTATTCTGCTTATCCTAATTATAGTAAGATAGGTGAAAACAGCCGACGCGTTGCCTCGGGACACAAACCTTGTACAAATTGTGCATTAGCAAAGCAATTTCTCTCACTCTTCTAGCAATTAAGGAACGAATTGTTAACTACAATTAAATTCGAACCACACAAAGTTCCACTCACTCAAACAACAGTTTTTAGATTTAAGATTTAAATTAATTCCTATAGCGGGCACTAAACTATTTTGCCTAAATAATGAAATTGCCAACTCACCAAATTGTAGTTCTGAAGATGGTTGGTAATCTAAAATACTCTACTGGGGTGGCTCGTCGCCATTCTGGACTATCTTGGTAGCATTATTGCGTGGTGTTCCCCCAGCAGAGTAACAACTAAAACACAGCTTAATGCAAGCACAGAAATGGACGTGTTTATTAGGCATCCAGGCCTTATACAATAAATTGTCATGTGACACAGTGATCATGTGTCACATCTATGGTGAGCAAGCAGTACCACTCAATTACATGGTTACATGTTATGGCACTCTTACTAGTTGGTTAATCTAGGTTAGGGTTAACAAAATCAAGGATTGCTAACTATTGTGGTGCCACACGTGACGACACCACAGTTTGTACCTCCCTACATGTACATCAAAGTGTTCAATATTGACAACGACCCAACCTGACCCACGTTTGTGGAATTCGTCCAATTGACGTAAAATTGTCTCAATGATTAATTTGAGTTCGTGTCAATTTCCAGTGCAGATATTAAACGTCGTGCTGTACTACACAAGTAAATCGGCATTTATTCGATGGCTCCATTCACGTGTGTTTTTTCTAATGTAGCTGTGATGCAGCCAAACAATTTTGTCTGTGACAGCCTTGTTAGCACCTCACTTAATAACAACACAATATGGGGAGTGATATCGTGTAAATATTGTTGAATGTCCGTAGTTAGCGTAGGCTCACTGTATACGTAGCGTGCACAGAAATTGTTAAAATAGGATGCATCCAAGGTAAATGGTGAACTGACAGACATTTGTGGGTGTTCTTCGTGACAATGTTGTATCATTGCATCATGTGTCTGAAATAGCCTTGGGTAACTAACGCAAGTAATTAGATGACGTCTTGCGTGTCTCCTTAACGCAAATGACGTAGTAAACAATAGCCCGCAAGTGTCACACCTATATTGTTCACGATGCGTAGCACGTTAATGACGAGTCAGTGCCTAACGTGTAGTGTACGTACGTTTGCAAAGACCACACTTAAATGAACTACGATCCATCTGAAAAACGAAAGAAGGAAACAGTCCCCATAAGTATAATGTGCAAGTATTTATACATAACAAACAAACAAAAATACAACATTATTTCAAAGTCGATACAAAATTGAATACAAAGCGATCTGGCTGTTAGAGCAAAGCGAGTCTTTTAATAGTACTTGCGGCAGTCTGACCCTTGCAACGCATTAGTATGTAATAAATACAATAATATCCACATACTGTACTGTCTAAAGTTTGTAAAGGTACTTTATTATAATACCATTTTTTAGTGCAACGTTTCTTCAGGTATTGAACGATAGAATGCGTTAAAGGCAATAACCCGTAGCTATCAAAGTACCCGCAAGGACCCACCACCACCCAGTGAGATCCTGGCTTTTTACAATCATCTAAATTTATTATGCTCCATCCTCGAGCAGTAGAGAGAAGATTTGCAGGGAATGCGCCCAAGAATGTCTTGCACCTCCCCTTTAAAATATTGTTAATATCAGTTGTGTTCGTTCTGTAGACAGTACATTACGACGTTCGTCAATCTCCAATAACGCCTCCCTCTCTCCAAACACAATAACGGTCACGTTTCGAGCAAGCGCTTGTGAAAAACGTAATTCCAATCTCACTACACCATTTTTAACGAGAGAAACGTGAGTCATGTTATCCGCGCAATGATCGTCTGTTAAATCAAATGAAAACACACATTTACCATTTGTAAAACTTGAGTATGTAATGTCATTAGAGGTATTATGAAACGGGATCCAACTTTGTAACTGGAATCAAACTCTAGAGACGAGGATAAACAGGTTATGTAATGCTGTAAAGTATTTTCAGGAAATATGTCCATGCTACTATTAGACGGCAGAGTAAGCCATACTTCGTCAGCCATCACGTGTTAACCAGATCCGTCACCCAACTATTAAATGATGAAATGATGGAGGATAATTGAGCCACTTAACGAAGTATTCCGTTCGTCCCGCACGTTTCCTGGTTTTAAACACACTTTCAACTTTGTAGGTCTCGGGTGGTACCACTTTCTGTAGTTCTTGTTTGCAGAATGTACCCACAATATCATTCCCGTCGTAATTACGCACTTCATAGGTAGGGATCGAGTGTTTTTTAATTTTTTTCTTAACATACACTATTTCGTCGGTCCAATTTGGTTCGTATCCTTTAGTGAAAATGTCTTTCTTCTTACTCATCCTCACCGCATTACCGACTGAAAACCCGGATCCGAACAAATTCACAAACACTTGCCCTTTATTTCGAACGTCGACCCGGTTTGAGTTCATCTTAATACTTCTGTGATATGAATTGTTGTAGGCTGAGACTAACGAAGGATTTGTTGGAAATGTTGTCATCAGTAGAGCCAACACTACATCAGAGTCCACCTTCGTGATAAATCGGAAATATCCGTGAATTCCGTCGTTGGGAGTTCTCAAACAGTAACTTTCTATATTATATTCTGCCATAAATGTTTCCACACCTTGATGAAAATGACTCCTACGTAGAGTTGGTCCGATTATTGTAACCCCGTATGTTTCACATCGCACATTGTCACGGGGCTAAGGTGATGCACGGCGGCGTTGTTTTCGTGGAGGTTGAGGAGTGGGAGGCTCGACTGTAGGTGTATCGTCTTCCATGATGCCAGCACAAGTGATAGTCCACAGGGTTGACTGTCCTTGCTTTTATTGTACGAATTTTGGTGACGTCATCAACGCGTGGTAATCACGATAATAAGGGGCTTTAAAAAAGGAACACTTCGATATTGGATGTATTGGACAGAAATGATATTTTATACAATCTAAAGAGAGTGTGGGTGCTTTAGAACACGGACTCAAGTCATCGGATTTGACACTACACACACGTTGTAAATAACGTTTTAAATGGATGTCACCTTTAACGTAAAATACAAAATCTTGATTAAAAAATTGTATTTGTCATATTTCTCTTGTAACAAATTTAAGATCACAATCGTATGGACTGTTGGAAAATTTATCGTTATGTAAAATGTGTTCGCAGAACCACACTGTTTGACGATCTTTTCGTTAAGTTTACAGTTTAATATGTACTCGGGAATTTTAACTCTATAATGCGTCTTAATATGAAAGGACACTAATGATTTGTCTTTGATAACGTACCGTGATCCTACAAAAAATCCGTTTGCACAAACAACGAAGTCGATATTTGAGTTAAACATTCTCGTTCTCGTATAAACCCACTTATTTCGCCATTTTTATATGTCCTACTCACCCCTTTAATATTCCTATGCCTTTCAACCAGTTTTAACAAAGTTCGGATTACTTTTCCTTCAATTTTTAAACCACCGCCATTTTTGTAAGTTTCAATCAGATTTACTACTGACGTCATATTCAACTAGTTTAAAAAACTTGATATCATTGAAGTAATTAATGTTTCCAGACAGTTTTACTGACATTAAAACAATAACTGACATCCTTACAATAAGTTATTGTTACAACAAACGCTTGAAGTTAGTGTTGAAACAGTCTCGCTTTCATTTGATGTTTTAAAGCAAATAATTAATTTTCGAAGCACGCTTTACATATTGGTTCCTCTTCAGAAATCGCATTGTAATAGCCTTCAATAGCACAGATCCCGTCAACTAGAATTTTTAATTGTTCAATAGACAAGTCAATTTGTTTACGATTCAATTGAACGAAACTGATTATTTTCCCATGTTCTACTGTGTTAGCATATTGCACGCCTATTTTTCCGGTTGTAAATAATACACCTACAGGTAGTGATGATTGTTGTATTTGATCGTACCACATGTGTAATTGACAGGCAATCTGTCTCCAATCGTCCGTTCCCATAGAAATACCAACACCCGTTGGGGTGTAAGACAATGCGTTTGGCATGTATTTCCGGACATGAACTCTTATTTGTTTTTTCCATTCGCTCACCGTCGCAAAAATGTTGAGCCTAGGTGTACGGAATTAACCAGTAAAACTGGAAATGAGCTCGATGCCATTTTAATTAATTTTATACATTAATAATAGTAATATTAATTTACGTAGTAATGTTTAGTTTTTTTTTAACTAGTTATATGTATTTCTATTTGATCGCCACTATACACGGCGTAATCTATTGCGATGTTTCCACCTAGGTCGATAATTTTAGTTTCCATTGGTACTAAAAAAAAAAGGTATAAGCACATTATCTTATTGGTAATGAACGAGTAGTTCCTGTTGCGATTTAGCTAGGATTGCGTTTTGAAGCCAACTTTTTATTAAGGGTGCTTTTCTAACTAATGTTTTGAATTGTGCTATAGTCATTTTTGCAGGAATGTTTAGTTCTGACGTGTTAAACGAAACCATTTCTTCAGGTTCAACTTTAATAATTAAGCTTTCACATTCGTACAGCACACGAGGTTCATCGAGCATATTTGTCCATATCAAAAAATACTTCATAAGAAATTCCCAATCTGCTGTACGAATGAAAAGACTGTACACTAAAGATACATTGTCACGAGAGCTATTTGAAATTGTCTAAATGCACACATAATTTTGAATGTGACACTGTTACTAGCAAATTGCCAGTTAAATCAAACAATGATGATACGTCAGCCATTACCGTTTTGTATTCACAATAAAAGCAACAACACTCAATATCTAATAAAATAAATAAAATAAAAATATAAGATTAAGTAAAACTATATAATTATTTCACAAATCAACAGTATCTTAAAAGTTTGTTAAATGTTTGTAAATTTAAACGCGATATTCATTTTATGCATAATTACAAACATAAAAACCTTTACAACAACAACAGCAACAACAAGTCAAAGGTTACTCACCTGAGAGGATGCGTGTTCACCTCTGGATGCTCAAAGAGGCCTTGGCAATGACATTGCTTGTATTTATACTAAAGTGTGTTATTGTCGCATTCATCAGCTTGATAATTCACTCTCATTCACCCTGACATTGAACGATGTACATCCTTTTCCTTTATTGCATAACCAATGTTTTTTGTATTTGTGCATACTTACAGAAAAACCTATACATCCCTTAAGATATAGTATTATTTACGTTTTCATCATGTGTCTACATAATGTTCAACTTTCCTCATTTTGATTACTTAATCATCTTCCTGTCACTAGTTCGTTTACTTCGCTTGTATCCTTATTTGTCTATCTACTACAGAATTTTCTACATTTCAATAGTTATTCATCTTCCCACTAACATCAGCTCTCGTTTCAATAGCTAGTCGTCTTCCCGCTAACGTCAGCTCTCATTTCAAATAGCTATTTGTCTTCCCGTTAACATTAGCTATTTTCCTTTAGGCGACACGCACCATTTCCTTGTTTGTTATGTAAACTACCTTTCTTTACGTAACCACTTTCACACTTTTCCGCAAATACACATCTCTCGTTTCACGTCAAAATGTCACTAGTGACACATCAACCACCGTTCTGTGAAATTAGTTTCGAGGAGTTTATGCTTAGGTTTTTAGTAAGACATTTTCTTTTTTTTTTTAACTATCGAAACTATATGATCGACCACACTTAGATTATTTTTTCCTTTCTTTAGATGTGTGATCCTACATTTAGGTTGACAACAGGTTTTTTCCTGCCCTGTTCGTCGTTGTTTGATTTTTTACAGGTTAATTTACTTTTAGTTTTGTTCTCTAATTTAACTTCCTAATTCTTCTTCAAATGATTTTTTTTATTTATTTATTTATTCTATAGCTCAATCGCTTCAAACAGGCTTTGGTAATTACACATATGAAAGTGTACTGCCTTCAAGTAATTGCTTTTTTTATTTATTATTTGGTAGTTTCGCAAATCTTGTTCTTAATTTCGAAAATTTTATTTGTTCATTTATAGTGTGGTTTGAGTCTTACAGTCTGCGCCTTTATTGATGTCGACTGTGTGTCGGTAGGATGTGAACCTTGCTCTCAGTGTAACAGATGTGCAATGTTCGGCATACTTCATCCTGTTACTATTCTTTCTTCTCATCATATCACATCATACTGAGATTGTGATTTTAAAAACATAACTGGGTTATACTACGACACTGTTAGTCGGTTCGGCCTTTGAACTCTTATTGTAAAACATTTATTCCGTTCTTCTGAGACCAGTTTTTGCTAGTCCATCTCACGGCCCATTCACGTTGCTGCTTCGTAATTGGCTGTGTCGTATTATAAACTATAAACAATAGTTCACGTTTAACTTTGTACGTCTAGATTAGCCACATTCGGTCAAGATGTGGGTGACGATCTTGAACGCTGTGCTAGCTACTGTGTGTTCGGCGGTTTGTTGGTTATTGACATATAGCATTTTCTCTAATACACCATGGTCAAGCGATTCACGTCAAGTGTGTGACTGCACTACTCGACCAATCATTACCTCAATCGTACCAACCCTTCCAGAAACACACATGGATTATGCAACAACACTCGCACAGGATGATGAACCCGCTTGGGATAGCTACACCGAAATTCCATTTACACCGTACACCGATTGGAGTCGTAGCTCGTCTACTCTTCTACCATTGCCAACACCGCCTGCCGTACCATCAACTTCGAACACGATGACCACATTCACCTTCCCTCCCCTTCCACCCCTCCCTCCGGGAGTAATGAAGGTAGATACCGGTTATATCATCCCAATCACACTGATGGTCACAGCGAAGGTTGATGTACGTCGACCCGTCACTATTGGGTAACTCCATCGTTAATAGACAGCGCAAACCCGACTTCACCCAGTTGTCAAACCGACTGACGGTGTTGTATCGGTAAACACCTATGTGCGTTCGTTAGGTGTTACTCACATCATATTCGTACAGTATAATTATAGCTGTCTTCCTTTTTTTATTACAGTAAATACGACGACGGTTCTACATATAGATTACAATGACGACTTTTCTACTACTGCTTTCCTGGTTCCGATTAAAACGAAGATGAAAAGAAATACACGTGTATTTTGTATATTATAATGTTTCCACAGTTAATTACAATGGTTCAACTCCCTCTTATCATTGTTCTTAACTGTCAGGATGTTATATTATGTAAAATACACAACAAAAACACACATAATAAAATTGAATTACAGGGGGTTACACTGCTGGGTAAACAACCTAACTTTGATCTACGTAATTTTAATTATGCTTTGTCATTCTTAATAGATTTCATTTTAGACGTATTACTTATAATTTTTTCCCGAATTTTTCAAGTTATTTAAAGTCTGTAAATATCCTCTTTTTTTAATTGTACTTCAATAAAATCAACATTTTTACCTCTATTACATAATTCTAAATTTTTGATTCTATTGTGGAGGTTTAGTCCAGGCAAAAGTTGCCATGGTTTGTCCTCCTTCGATGAGCTATTTTATTTAACTTTGATTTTTTTTCCCTTTTTAATGGTCTTGGCTCATCTCAAAATAAAAAAAAATAAAAAAAACTATCTAGCTTTCTTGGTATTAGACACATGTTTTCACGTGTGTCTGATACTGTTGTTAGGTCTCAAAGAATGATATATGGTTACGGATTTATTCACTTTTTCCAAAACCGAAACTGAAAGTTATTCGCTTCACCCTCACTGTGCTGCTTCGAACTGATGCTGGTACCACCATCTGTGTCCTGATATATCCGTACACGTATGCGAGACGTCACGGAGATGTTTTTCATTTTCTATACGAACTACTGACGTGTTTTTTTATTATCATACATTTTGACGGAAGTGACGACTCGTCTTTCATATCCGTCCTTGTTTTTGATTGGTGGTACATCACGTGTCGTGTGACGTTGTACATTAACATAAGTTAAACCACGCACCATTTCCATGTTTATTACGTAAACTACCTTTCTTTACATAACCACCAATTATGGTTTGGAAATATTGGTTGTTTTAATGCATTGATTAATGATGATTGTTTTGATGTTATTTTTGTGGTGGAGTCTTGGCTCCACAAAGACTTCTCTAGTGCGATGATTGTGGATCAAAACAGGTATATGGTTGTGAGACGCGACCATGGCAGTAGGGGGTGAGGGTTGTTAATTCTCCATCGGGTTAGTATCCCAGTAGTATTGGTTGATGTTTCGACCACTGTGGAGGGGATGGTTATCTCCATGCCACATCTCAATGTCACCTTTATCTTGTGTTACCTTCCCAATAGTAGACTGGACAACGCAGTGGTAGATATTTCTCAATACTTGACCAGATCCTTAAACAAGGGGCACGCAAATGTTATCTTGGGTGATTTCAACCTCTCAACTCTAGATTGGCTTACTATGCGTGCCATTGACCCCCACCATAGTCTCTTTCTTGAGTTGCTGGTACCCTTGGGCATTACTCAGCGTGTTGATAAACCAATGCGCGGGTCTAATATACTTGACCTCATATTCACTGATAACGATCGGCTTCTGTACGATCTCGATGTGGGGCCACACTTTGGTAATAGTGATCACTGTGTGGTTTCCTTTAAACTTAATCTTGCTCAATGTTTTAATTCACCTGATGAACAGGGTGACGTCGGTGCATCTTTCGCGGGGAGGGTGGACTTCCAGATGCTTAGGATGTCTCTTAGGAAGATTGACTGGAACGAGTTAATCTTCTCGGTCCACCACAATATTCATGATGCATGGAATTGTTTATTGGTCATTCTGAAAACTCATTTGAAGTGCAGCAGAAAGCCACAGCGAATTCCACGTAACCAATGTAATACTCTTCTTCCATACTTCATAATCAAGTTGAAACGTAACAAACTAAAGCTATGGATACAATATAAAGTGAAGCACGATGCGGAGTCCTTGTTTGCTTATAATACGGCAAGACGATCATTTTCGGACTCAGTTGAGTTATGGCACAGGCAAAGGGAGGAACAAGTCATTTGGGGTGGAAACACCCAATCTCTCTTTAAATTCTATTGTTAAAAAACCATGTCTACGTGCTCCTTACCACCATTTAAATACAACAACAAATTTTTGATGGAAAACAAGTCCAAGGCAGAGCTACTAAGTTCTATTTTTGCTTCTGATACTGTGATCGATGATGGGAATCAAAACATTCCCTGGCCACAAAATCGGCATTGGTCAAAACATTGCACCACGATAAACTTCAGTAGGTCTAGTGTACTCTCCGCTTTATCGAAACTTAAACCTAGTATGTCTTGCGGACCGGATGGACTTTCTGCCTTTCTACTTAAAGAGATCTCAGCTGAAATTTGTTACCCTTTAGCCTTGCTTTTCACCATGTCATTTGAGCAGGGTGTACTTCCTGAAATTTGGAAGAACGCCACTGTTGTCCCGATTTTTAAGAAGGGGTCTCCATCTAACCCCGAAAACTACAGACCTATTGCACTTACGTGCGTAGCTTGTAAAGTAATGGAGGCTGTCATAAGAGACACACTGATGCCATACTTAGTAGAGTTGCAAATTATTAATAATGATCAATTTGGATTTGTTCCGGGTCGATCGGCCACGCATCAACTTTTGAATGTTCTCGATCGCTGGACTGATGCACTGGATATTGGAGTCCGGAGTGACGTCATCTACTTTGATTTTAAAAAGACGTTTGAATCGGTGGTCCATCGCAAGCTGGTAGCAAAACTAAGTGGATGTGGTATTTCTGGACTTCTACTTAACTGGCTATCCGCCTTTCTTGAAAACCGTTATCAACAGGTTAGAGTTGAACATATTCTCTCAAATAAGGCAAGTGTACCTAGCGGCGTTCCCCAGGGCTCGGTACTTGGCCCCTTACTGTTTTTGGTTTATATAAATGATCTTAATTTAGCAAATTCAACCCCATATGGTGCAAAATTTGCGGATGACGTGAAAATTGGAGTTGAAATTTTGACTCCGGGTCAATCAATCGAGCTCACAGCAGATATCCAAAACGTCCACAGCTGGTCAAACTTGTGGCAGCTTCCTCTGTCTACTTCGAAATGTAAGTCCATGCATATTGGATCAGTATGCCCAGACTATCACTATTTGCTTGATGGAGAGACTCTCTCCTTTGTGAACGAAATTAAGGATCTGGGTTTAGTAGAGCAGCCACCACACTGCGATCTATTGAGACTCGGCCTTCGACTGGGGGATTTGATCTGGTTTTCCAGTGACCTTAAGTCTTCCCTACACTGCTCGAAAGTATGTTCAACAGCCTTCCGCCGGCTGGCGGTGGTTAATAGATGCTTCATGTCTGGCCATCTACAAACCAAGGTGTGGGCGTTCAAGGTCTTTGTCCACCCAATACTTGAGGATACCACTCCTGTGTGGTCCCCATATCTTGCTAAATCGACTTAATCGAATCTGTTCAAAGAAGATTCACGAAGTGCCTTCCAGGACTCCGAAATATTGATCATATAGAGCGTCTTTCAAGAGCGGGACTTGAGCTTCTGGAATTGCGTCGTTTAAGATTTGACCTCATCTTGACATACAAGATTCTTCGAAACTTAATCTCGATCGATCTTCCTTTTTTCGACCTAGCACCATGTATTCATAATACCAGGGGTCACCCTTGGAAACTTGAGACTAGGGGATCCAGACTTGACTGCCGGAGATTCTTTTTTGCGGTGCGGGTAGTCCCCGTTTGGAATGCCCTTCGTTCTAGGACAGTATGTATGGATTCGGAGTACGGCTTCCGGAAAGAATTATGGACGGAAGATCTGTCTGCCTTCATTAAGAGAGCATCATAGTCTCGCCTTCATGTTTGCACTAGTACGGTGTCAGCGTCTCACAAACATAACGTCAACTATCAACTATTGTGGTATTTGCGTTACTTTTATTATTATTAATTGCTTTATTTTTAATGTGACGATCAACCTATGTAAAGACTTTTAAGCTTTGTACATTTTTTTTTACCTATTTTATTCATTTTGTTTTTTGACAATTGGCCATCCACCCTTCTCCTCCTTTTCCGTTCGACTGGCGATACCATCGGGGACCTTTGTGTCTCTGGCAGGTCTAACCTTGGTGGTAAGGCAGTTGAAATCCTAACCCACCTTTCCTAATTCGATCCACCTTTTCACTGGCCATGCATTTTTTTTTACAATTTAAACGTTTTTTAAAAACTATTTTTACCTATATGCAAGCTTTTAAATTGTTTTATCTTGTTTTAGTTTTTACCTTGCCACCTTCGCATTTTCTTTTTATCAAATATTCTTACAAGCATCTTAAATGCTGCCCCTCTTTAGCCTGGCAGTCAGTGATCCCCGCGATCCTTGCCAGACCTGTTGCTTCAGCAACAAACATTATTATTATTATTATTATAACCACTTTCACACTTTTCCGCAAATACACATCTCTCATTTCACGTCAAAATGTCACTAGTGACACATCAGCCACCGTTCTGTGAAATTAGTTTCGAGGAGTTTTTAATAAGGTTTTTAGTAAGACATTTTCTTTTTTTTTTAACTATCGAAACTATATGACCACACTTAGATTATTTTTTGCTTTCTTTAGATGTGTGATCCTACATTTAGGTTGACAACAGGCAGTTCCTGTTCTAGTAACTGCCCTACCTCACTACTGAGGTCGTCAGTTGAAGGACGGATGCCGACTGCGGTATTGCCGGTGAATCGAAGATTGGCTGGGGAGCAGGCAAGGTTGGTGATATACTCGGGGTTGGTAACTCGGACCTATACTGCGGAATGGGCGGTGTATTGGATGTCTGCGGTGGATAGGGAATTGCAGGTGAATCGGGCTTCGTGGGTTGTTTGGTGACTGGACTAGGTGGAGGGGTCGGCGAATAATCGGTATCATAGTCACCAGCATCGGAGCCAGCAGGACGCGGAGACTTGGATAGGTCGCCAATATTCTTAAGTGATTCGGTCGAATCATCCCAAAACCAAGATTCGCTCGGCGTTGGAGGTATGTCGGAAATGTCGGTATCTTCTCCCACCCTTATGGTATCGGGATCCCAGGAGCCGGTGCTGGTGGTGGTGGTGCTGCTGCTGCAGCTACTGGTGCTGGAGCTGGTGGTGCTGTCGCTGTCCGTGCGTTCGCTGCATTCGCTGTCGCGTCTTTCCCTGTCAATCCGGGCCCGGACGGAGGTGGATGGCTTGTCTGATGGTGGTGGTGGCGGTGGTTGATTTGACGGGTGGCGGCTTGGTTGCGGGATGCGGAGTCTTCGCCAGCAGTTTCTTCCGGGTGGCCATTCCCGCAGATAGTTTCGTTTTTTTTACCGGCATTTCTTTGCCCATAACTTTGGCAACCGCTCTTTCGACCAATTCGTATTTATCGATGTCTCCATAATTATCAACCTCGTCATTCGCCCCACTTAACCTCTTGGAGACCAGCATCCAAACACAACCCTGCACACGCCGAACCAGCAGCTCTTGAGGGCTAACAGACCAGAATGCAAACTGCTACAAACGCATGTTTGTACCTGGTCGCGAAGGGGTTAAGTCGCTAAGTGGCTGGCGATCGGATGGATGGATCGCTGCGGACGGGGGATATGGGCCATCGCGCAAGGTTTGGTCGAATCGGCGTTTTACTTCGTTCAACACGGCCACGTTGAGCGCTCCATCAGCCGTAAACACGGACTTGCAAAGTCAGGTTTTGTGGAGTTCTTTCATGGTTTTCCTTTGCAGAAGGTGTTCTCGGTTAAGACCCCGCATCATGTTCAGATACACGTAGAGACACATGAACATGGCAACGAATGTGGTCGAATCCTCGGTCTCGGTTAAGGCAATAAACGATGCCATCTTGAAGAATTTCACGTCGGTTTGTTCGATGTTGTACTTGAAACGGCGTTTCTTTAGGAATTTGGCATGTTTTTGGGCATTTTCAGCAGCAATGGCGTCAGGGTCTGCGTGGCTGACGACGTTTACTTCCTCATCTTCCTCATCGTCTAAATCCAGCCGGATTCCCTTACCTTGCGGGGCTTTGCTGGTTCGTGGCCGGTTCTTCGGGGTGCTGGTGGCGGCTATGTTGGTCGATGGGGGGTGACACGGTCTCAGGCCGGGTGCTGCGGTAGGCTTGGGAGAGATCTTGGACAGTTTTTGGCCGGTGGTTGATGGGCGCTTGCGTCCACTGCCAGCATTTGCCCTGATTCGCATTTGCATTCGCCCTGATTATGGTATTGTGTGCACGATGGTCTATATACTGGTCTACCGCCGGGGATAAATGCTGCTGGGACAGCGGCGGCTGGGGAACCGGTGCCGAATGAGGATTCACCGAGGCAGGGGATCGCTTAGGGAAACGGAACATTCGGCTGGTATAGCGGGTTGTTAGGATTGTTGTACGGGTTAGTGTTGTATGGGTTGTTGCATGGGTGCTGGGGTATGGCACGGGTGCTGGGGTATGGCGCGGGTGCTGGGGTATGATGTACTATACCAACCATTCCATCATACATTCTAGAATATACCAGAATGAACTAGAATGTTCCATTTGGTCACGTGATTTCCGGTTGTGACGTCATTTCCGACTAAACTGGTATATAAGCTGAGACCTTTTGCCACTCTCTCTCTCTTTTTTCCAGTTTGGACGCCGCTTTTCCACGCCACTTCTCTCTTACCAGCATCTAACCCGCAGGCAGTCCGAGATGCAGTCCGAAACGCCAAACTGGTATGATTTCCCCAATCAACGCAGGTACCGTCCGGAAGAGGCAACTCCCCTCATTCCATTGCGGCTCGACTCGGTGACTGGGGTGAAGATTTCGAACCGGGAGGAGGTAATGGGTGCGAATGCTGCGGAGTTTCCGGAAATTGAGCTGTTGAGGGACCCGGAGCTTACGAGCGACTTGAAGATGCAGTCCGAGACGCCATACCTGTATTGTTCCCCCGATGGACGCGGGAACCGTCCCAAAGAGGCACCTCCCCACACCCCGTGGCTGTGCGACCCTGCTACTGAGGTGAAGATTTCGAACCGGGAGGAGGTAATGGGTGTGGATGCTGCGGAGTTTCCGGAGATGGAGCTGTTGAGGAACACGGAGCTTATGAGTGACTCGAAGATGCAGTCGGAGACTCAATACCGGAGTGATTTCCCCAAACAAACCCGCAACTCGGAGATGCAATCCGAGACTCAATACCGGTGTGATTTCCCCAATCCAACTGGGTGCCGTCCCAAAGAAAAAAATTAACCTCATTCAGCGGCAGCTCGACCCGGAGACTGTGGTGAAGATCTTCACTAAGAAGGCTGCGGCGATGGAGCCGTTGTGGGGTGTGGAGCGTCTCTCAAACCCGAGCAAACCCGAACCCCTCCCCAACGAAACGTACAGAATTCAACACCCGCGTCCTAGGGATCGTCCTACAGGACCCTTTTTCGGTCCTAGATGTTATTAGGCTTTGACCCGCATTTCCCGCACGACCGGCAATACCATCGGAGGACTTCGGTCTCCGGCAGGTCCGACCAAGGGGGGCAGGCAGTTACGACCCCTTCCCATCTCATCCCATCCCAACCCACGTGTTATTGGGGTGGGCCAACTTTCAAAAATGTTGGTACCTGGATTCCGCCGACGAAGAGACCAAGCGGAAAAACTTAAAATCACCACCACCGGCACCAGCCTGCTCAAGAAACGGGGAAGTCCGTTACGGCCGCGGAAAGGGATCGTCAAAAGCGCCTCCTCCCTGCCAGTGTACGTTGTTAAGCTGCTCGTTCATGACAGGGCAGTAGCCAGTACGAGCCCTTCCCACACATCTCCCTCATCATCCTCGTCTCCATCCACATCCTCTGCCTCATCCTTCTCCTGGTCCTCCTGAACCCTCTCAGGACACTCACGAAAAACCATTTACGCGGATTTGCCAAAAAGAGCTTGTCCGCTGCCGGATTATTCAGTCCCAGTTTGTCGAGACTTGGGGGTCATGGGCTGGCCGTTCTTTATGTTCCAAATTGTGAATTTCCGAGTAGAAAAACACCCACATCCCGGCCAATTTTCACCGAGAAAAATGATCTTGAAGGGGGTTGGCTTAGCAAATTTGAGTGAGGTTGACTCGCTCAGGAACCGGAGGTTTTGAGAATGTGCTGGGGAAAATTCCATTCCAATCGCCCGTAAGACTCAGATCCTCCCCGTTAACACTGCAATTGTTGTTTTTTTAGGGAGGGAGAACGCCCGCAATCCCAGCTTGAGAGGCTTGGGCCGACGATATCTCTAAACCCCAAGCATCCATTTTCCCCAAATCCCGGTATTTCCAGGTAGAAAACGCCGTAACAGGCTCATTACGGGAGGGGTTGGCTTGGCAAATTTGAAGAAGCCAAAATGGTTGCGGACTATTGAGAGGGTGGACGGGAATAAGTGTGGTTTTTTTCTGTTAACAAACCATGGCAAAAATCCCCCCAGGTTATCGGGTTAGTTTGACCCAATTTGAACGTCGATGTTGACGAGAACGTGTGTTTGGGTTGACGAGAACATATGTGTTTGGGTTGACGAAGACGTGACTGTTTGGGTTGACGTGGATATTAGTGTTTGGGTTGACGCGGATGCGAGCTTGGGTTCAAGTTGGGGTAGACCAGGATGATCGCCTAATCAATTTGAAGGGTGAGACTGTGACTGCGAAACTGCACTTGAGGAAGATGAAGTGGTGGAGCGGCTCTGTACCCGATGATACGGGGACCTCCAAAAAATGAACTTGGCGGGAGGACCACGCATAGGGCACGGCCCGGGGATGCAAAATCCCGAACGGTTTCGCTCTAGGACCAGCGGTTCCCGACTTATTGGGGTGGGCCAACTTGCCAAAAATGACGGTACCCGGTTTCCGAGGAGGCCCACGCGTAGGGCGCAGTCGAAGAAGGCTAAATCCCAAGCAGTTTTGCACTAGGACCAGCGGTTCTCGAGTTATTGGGTTGGGCCAACTTCCCCAAATTCGAGTACCCGAATTCTGGGGAGGGTCACGCGTAGGGTACAGTCCAGAGATGCTAAATCCCGAATGGTTTCACTCTAGGACCAGCGGTTCCCGAGTTATTGGGGCGGGCCAATTTCCCAGAATTCGAGTACCCAATTTCCAGGAAGGCCCACGCGTAGGGTACAGCCCAGGGATGCTAAATCGCAACCCGTTTCGCTCTAGGACCGATGGTTCCTGAGTAATCGGGGTATGCCAACTTGCCAAAAATAACGCACATGTAGGACAAAACTGGGGAAAGCCAAATGCCGAACGATTTCGCTCTAGGACCGACGGTTCTCAAGTTATTGGGGTGAGACCACTCCCAAAATTCGAGTAACCCAGTTTTGGTTGGGCCATCAGTAGGCTGGGACCCCCGGTGGGTTTCTCGAAAGGGTGGCCGAATTCCGATCCATTTTGCTCTAGGACCAGCGGTTTCCGAGTTATGACCATTTTAACTAATTTCGGAAATTGAAACTGAAACGGGGGCCATCTTAGGAAAATGGCGGCATTTCCGGTTCTGCTTCCAACAGGAAGAGACGTTATTCAAAATGGCGGACCAGAAGTGATGTCATGACCTTCCAAATTGATGGTCTTCATCCAAGATGGCGGCACTTCCGGTTTGCATGGAGGCATCTTGGTGATTCTCCGTCTCTGGACAGAAGGCGTTTTCCTACTACTTACATGGATGGTACTGGAATTTCGCAAAACCTAAATGTCGAAAAATCTCGCTCACACAGCCGAACCAGTTTTGGCCTGACTCACTTAGCCCTACTTTGTGTATTTGTCAAGTAAACATAAAGTTCCTGACCATTCCCCCCTGCTTTTCAATTCCGGGAGGTTGGGATAAGTACACTATGCTAGAGACGCGACTGCTCAAGTAGGCGTTGGTAGTCTCTGAGTAATGAATTTGGTGAGACAATTTCACAGATAAAGCTAAAATTAATCGAATGAAGGAGTGGCGAATGTTTGGAGAATAGGCGGTGATGTAATCAATTTTGGATGTCTAATTCCAAGCTGCTAATTTTGCTTTTAATTAACTTGCGCTAAGATCGTTCAGGATTTAGTTTTTGCAGAAAGATCCATTTTGATAACTTTAGAACCTGCTTTTGCTTTCTTCCATCCTTTAGCATCTGGCAAAGCAAGAGCTTCAGAAAAGGTAATAGGATGGTGTATAGAAGTGAAGGCAGTGACGTGGCTAAATAAAACTATTGGTGTAGGTAAAGCGTTATCATCGTCATCAGAATAGAGTTCTGTCATGTGATTTTCAAGGATTAGGTAATGTACTTGAGCTGCAGCTTAACAAGCATTTCAGTGTTCCATTACAGCTTTGGTAGTTCCTGGAGGACGGCCATGGCCAGCTGATAAACCAGGTTACATGGTACATTATCCAGTCCAGGTGGGACATGATTGGAGGAATACCAAAATGTGGAAGTGCAGGTGAATAATGGCTATATCCGTATCAATAAACCCGGGAAGGTGTGGTGGTGTAAACAGAAGATCACCACCATGTACACGCTAATCAGAGTGCACATCTCTTGATATGAATAGAGTACGTGTGTCCAAATCTGAAATGCAGAAGCGTACACTTTGTGTGGTGTAACCGAGGAAAACAGCACATTTCGCAGTCGTGTGGAATTTCTGTCTACATTGAGATGGCAAAATGTAATAACATAGACAGCTAAAAGTGTGCAAATGACAGCCCAGTGATGGATATTAGCGGTCATACGCCTACCACCTATTGGTATCTTTTGAGTGAATCCAAATAAAGGTGCCATTGGTGTAATGTTATGTAAATAACAAGGCTGTCTCAACTGTAAATCTCCAAAATCTTGTCGGCAATTTACTATACTCCAACAAAGCCGTGACCTGAGAAATTATTGTTCGGAATAAGCGTTCAATCAAGGATTGCATTGTGTTGAATAAGGAGCAGATAATAATGTTTGATACCATGTGTTGCTAAAATGGAGTCGAACTGAATAGATTTCCGTATGGGCTCATTGTCTGTGTGACGTGTTATCAAACGATGGTATGGTTCATTTTCCCGTTGTAGAAGAAAACTTTGGAGGGCACTGAACATTTTAGATTTGTGCGGAACAATTTACCAAGAATAGTCATCAATGAGGAGTAATAAAAGTCAAGCATTTCCATGCGACTTCAGCTATCAGTCCCGTCAGATCCGCATTAATAGTTTGAGAACATGAACAAATATGGTAATCGACGATTTATGAATTGAAGACAGGTATTACATGGTGTAGTATCAGGCAACCCAAAATTAATACCTTGCAAAACTGATTCCTAGGTAGTCTTTTGCATGATGAAATTTTACGGATAATCCAAATGTTGATTCCATAAACTCCAAGTTGGAATATCGTTTGGTAAATTCTGATAGATCTTAAGATACGAAGTCGTTTGCTTAGGAGGAATAGATTCTCTGGTATACAATTTTGAAATATTAGGATGTTCAGGTATTTCTTGTGGAAATACTATACAGGGTGGTCCACAAAAAACTGACGACCCAAGATTTTCTAAGTCCAACTTTTCTAGTTAGCACCCCTCATAACCAGGAGAGGACGTAAATCTTCCCGTTTCACTATATTTTATTTCTGTCCTATCCTGGTTCTAAGGGGCGCTACCCAGAAAAGTTGGAGTTAAAAAATGTTGAGTCGTCAGTTTTTTGTGGACCACCCTGTATAATGTTGTCGTCAAACTTATATACATCATTATATGTCCTTCACCCTGTAGCATACAACCCTTTTTCAATGTTGATTTCCTTGAGATGTGGTGACACCTTTCTATCCAGTCATGGGGTAGAAATCAAATTCGCAGCTGCTGCTGCTGAATACAGTACATTTTCCAGTCGCAGACTCAGATTAGGCTTTCCTATTCTTTACTCCTACCTTGCTCTCCATGATACATGCGTCTTCTGATGGTAAGTGCACTTTTTTATTGATGTAGCTTTGGAATTGTTGAGCCAGTCATCACGGTGCGTGATGTGGCTTGTGACACCACTATCCAAGACAAAATACTCATTTGCGACTTGTTGTTTGTATTTTCCCAATTTAATTGTTGATGTATTACTCCCATTTTAATGTTTGGACCAATGTTAGTGGAGTTCCAATCTCCATTCTGGTAGCCTTATTGCAGATTTCTTTAATAAAATAACAATTTATTATTATTTATCATCATAGCATTATGATGAGAGTGAGGGCAAAGTCACATTTCACAGGCAAAGAAATATTTTCTTCTGTTTGCACAGCATACACAGTTTCAGGAGCGTGTGGCAGAAGTAAATTTAACACAGTCCTCTTCAGGTTGAATTGAAGAGTATATTGATCTGCAGGTTGAAGATGACATGTATTATATAGTCTTTTGATGCAGTTGAAAATTAAGCGACATATTTAGTGGTTGTGACGGAACAGGAACTTTTGTTGAAGGTTTGGATTACTAGCAAGAGTCATTTTGCATGATGCGTTAATTTTTCATGATTGAATCTACGATACCATGTGCACCGACTTTGATTCTGGGGAGTCTTTGAATGTTGAGGTTTAAAATCAGGACATTCTTTCATGAAAATTATTGAAGGATGTTGAGGTTTAAGAACCTGATTCTTCATACTTCGCGAGTGAACAGGGGCTGTATGGCTCTAGTTTTCTTTTCAAATCGCATACGGTTTTACCAAAAAAGGCACCAACATCGAGGCTCACCCATTCTATCACGTGTGACTTTCAAGAAAACTGCATGTGACTTGAAAGCAATCATGTGGAGAATAGGACCCCAGGATCTTGATGGCAAGTCACTGTAGATTCTTACAAAGGTAGAGTTGTTTTCAGTGGTGGATCTAGAAATTTCCGAAGGGGGTGCTGTTCTATACTAGCTAGGGGGTGTGGGGGAGCGCTGCAAGCTCTCACAGCGGGGTCTGGGGCAGAGCCCCAGAAGCTTTTAAATTTTAACATTTCGAGGGCATTTTATGGCGTATGGAGTGCATGATTTTCCGGTATCATAAAATATAAATTATTAATAGCTAGTAATATCACGACTAGGAGAATTTTTAGAATCTAATGCGTAAATACTAGGACACTTATTTTTCTCTTCACATTGGAAGCAATTTGAAATCTTCACGACTATTAAAAAAAATACCCTTTGTTTAAAATATACTTTTTTAAGGATTTCATTTCTTAAGATTTTCAAAACTCACTTTTTGTTTAATTGATAATTAGTGCAGACTGTCACTGCAACCTTACAAAACAAAATCCAAACGCCGATTGTCTTTCCTATATTCTTTTACATTATTTACGTTTGGAATGTTTCGATGAATATTTAATAAGCCAAGGCCTGTTACCTGTCATTGTTGATCGCAGGTAAGATTTTAATCTTTTTAGTGTAGAAAAACTTCTTTCTGCAGTTGCTGTTGTGACAGCAATTGTTGCAAAGATGGAAAACAATGTGGCGCTTTCTCAGGTGGTGCAAAATAATTAAATATTTCGACTTCTGCGTGGTTTTCTTACGCTTCGTGTTGGCAGCTTTCGGTAGCTGGCCTGGGCCTTGGTTTGAATTTATCTTCCTAACCAGATGAATAGATTTGAACTGCGTTTGTGTAATCACAAGGGTAGTAACAACCTCTGGCATGTCTTAATCCTTTACTTTGGGAGCGTACGTGATGCGTTGATGGGGGGTGGGGGTTGATACAAATTTGTAAGGGAATGGGGAGTGGAGTATGACGAAGTGGCACGTAACCATTAATTTTCGCTAAGTACTTTTTTTGCTTAATTTTTTCTCTAAATTCGTTTAGCTAAATGATTTTTTTAACTTCTGTTTGCAACTTGGAATTTTTATTCTTTCAAATTGGCTGGACCTTTACGTCCCTATATTAACCACATCTTATAAAAACTAATTCATCCAAAAATGAATTACGTATTTTCAGGTCGGGGAGGAGTGTACATTGTTGTTAAAAACTAGGGCTGGGAGGAGAAAGTTTCCGTTGCTAAAAAAAAAGCGTGTTACGTATTTTGTGAACGCTCCCTTTCTTGTTTACTTCCGTGTGGGGCTTCTTTCTGGGAAGAAGGTAACTCATCTACTATGACCCCTTTAGGGCTAAGTTGATGGCCCTTAATTTATTACCTTTTTTTGTATTTATTTCATTCGTGGACAAGTAAACAAACCATTTTGAAGGTCAACGCAGAAACGTGTAACCATTTCCCCCCCCCCCGAGAATGGCTTTTTTTTTTATTTCTTTAGCACCGAAGGGGGGGGGGGGTGCAGTCGCACCCGGCGCACCCACCTAAATCCACCACTGGTCGTTTTGTCTTTGCTGGTAATTCGGTAATAGCAGGAGCTGATGAAGTGAGCCCGTATTAATTTTTTCCTGGTAATAGGTATCTGTGAGACGTTGTTCAACACGATAAAAAGTTGGGCTGTTTCCATGTAAAGCGTAGCTAAGATACATTCACATTTCGGATGTTTAATTCCTCAGAATGGATGACGGCACAACCACTCACGTTTTGCCCAGTAATGACCGTGTTGGTATAGCTCAGTGTCAGGACCTTGACTTTTGGTTTCAAAGGTCGTGGGTTCAATGCCCCGCTCAGGCAGCATGACATACAGGGTGATTCATAAAGTACTAAAAAATAGGCCTATGAATGTAGGGCTATAAAATGTAGGCTTATAAGTTGTAGGTCTATAAAATATAGACCTATACTATAGGGGGTGCCAAATTTTATTAGCACTTGAAGCAAGAACATTTGTTCAATCTAATAAAGGCTTGCTATGTGCAACACTTGAATTACTTGTGTGGATCTCCACCTGCACTTGACGTGGGCGTTTTGAAATTGGCAAACTGAGTGTTGTCAGGTCGTACGTGTAGTATTACAATTACTTCGTAGCCACCTTCTTTGAACATAGAACTGAACGTTAGGTTGCGAAATGCCTTCGAAATACACTGTTGAGGAGAGGATTGAACTAGTCCTGCTTTGTGGCATGGAAGGAGCCAACTTTCAAACCACTGCAGCAGTTATTGACCAATTTCACTCCCGCCATCCAGACAGAGATAGGCCATGTTACAACACACTCAATAATTTGTTGCGGAAATTTAAGGCAACAATGTCTGTGGCAGGGGACTGAGGAGCATGTGGTCGTCCACGTTCAGCTATGGATGAAGAAAGTATGCTTGCCGTAATTGAGTCAATCAAAGCAACCCCTCGAACATCACAATGAGACCTTGCCCAGCATCTTGATACCAACCAAACAGCAATCCATATAACCCTTAAGGAACAGGGGTACCATGGATACACTTCCGCCACTCCACAATACCTTGATGAGGAGGACTACGACAGAAGACTACAATTTGCACAATGGGCTGTCGAACCAATTGAAGCGATGCCACGTTCCTACACCATCTGGCAATGACTGACAAGGCCCATATTTCGTTACACGTATTACCTAAAAAACAAAACACTCTAATATGAGATTCAACCATCATCGAGGAGGAAGTGCCACTTGCCCATCTTAATACCGTTTCGTAATCAGCACGATGGGGTTCCTCCCCACTTTGGACGCAATGTACGGGAGTGACTGGGTCAGA